>CABHPP010129947.1:34742-67683 GCA_902168425.1 Peromyscus attwateri | reverse complement strand
GAGAGGCCCACAGAAATCCACAAAGATGCCCCCACAATAGACTGCTGGCAATAGTCGAGAAATAGCCCAAACTGACCTACTCTGGTGATAGGATGGCCAAACACCCTAATTGTCATGCTAGAAACCCCATCCAATGACTGAGGGAACTGGATGCAGATATCCACGGTTAGGCCCCGGGTGGAGCTCTGGGAGTCCAATTGGCAAGAAGGAGGAGGGTTTATGTGAGCAAGAGTTGTTGGGACCAGGGATGGATGGAATACAGGGATGAGCTGCCAAACGAATGGAAACACATGAACTGTGAACCGATGGATGAGGGGCCCTCTGAATGGGTGAGACAGTTGATTGGCTTGATCTGTTTGGGAGGCATCCAGGCAGTTGGACTGGGTCCTGTGCTCAGTGCATGAATTGGCTGTTTGAAACCTGGGGCTTAGCAGAGACGCTTGACTCAGCCTGGGAGGAGGGGACTAGACCTGCCTGGACTGAGTCCACCAGATTGATCTCAATCCTCAGGGGAGTCTTTGCCCTGGAGGAGATGGAAATGGGGGGTGGGCCAGGGGGAGGGGGGGGGGCGGGAGGGGGGAGAACGGGGGAATCTATGGCTGATATGTAAAGTTGAATTATATTGTAAAATAAAATAAAATAAATTCAAAAAAAAGAAATTAGACACATAAAAAAGATGAAGGAGGATCATTTATCTATAAGAATAATTTTATATCAAACAGCTAATACAAGCTTACAAGTAAACTTAAAGTGTATAAATCTGTAGCAAACTAAAAATATTTACCAAAAGGAATTAATCTTAACACAAAATTATTGCCTGAAATGGAATTATTTAGAGTTACTCTTCAGAGAAACAAATATTCAAGTTGACTATGTCTCCTCTTACGCTTTGTGCCTTATCCTGTGCAATACTAATTTCATTGAAATCCTTTTCTAAAACATCACATATCGGTGTAGCATGAGATCGTGTTGTTCAAAGTCTTCTCTCAGTAAAGGTAACATCAAGTTATGTTTAATTACTTTAAAAATGAAAAATTATATTATTGAATCAAACTTGAAATGGAGTGAAATTCAGAAATAGTTGAAGATTTTATTTTAGCGCGTGTTTATATGAAGCAATAATGTTCCAGAGTCTTATTTATACTTCCATAACATCAATTCAGACAATTTACCCAAATTTGACCATATAACAAATCTATTGAAAAACTTGATAGTTCACTGATGACACTCAATTTCCTTTCTGGGAACAAGTAGATATTTTATTTGAATTCCTTACATCATTGGACTCTATAAGCCATGTTTCCTATTGAATTTGTCTTTTTATATGCATAACACCCTGTTTCTCTGGGTGCATTTACTTGTAGCACAACTTAATTTTCAATTGTTCCTTCCCCAAAATATGTATGTGTACATCTATCCTCTCTATTTCTATTCCTATGAGTTATTTTGTTTTATGATCTGTCTAATTGCACTTGCAGTTTGACAATGTGCCATCTTGGAAACATTCTCTTGTTTAAGCTCCAATTTAAGAGTTCCATAAGAATTATCCCCCAGTCACAAGAATTGCACCCACTTATAACGTCACAATAAATTGTACTTCTATATTACTATGTTTTACGATGTTCTTGTCTTATCTGTAAGAGTCCATATTCTGTAGTCTGGGATTACTGTTCATTGTTACTGATCATTATACCACACTTTATTCGTAGATCTGTCTAATTTACGAATGAGTTGGCTCAATGTAGTTAAATGGATACATCTGTTTTAAAGATGAATAAACTAACATCACCAAAAGGTATTTTGTGAGTTTGAGAACTGGAATTTTCCATAAGTTTTTCAGTATATAGAAATAAGGTAGCATTAGATATCAGCATATTTGATTCTGAAGCACATGGTTAACTGTGTTTTTCTGTATGTGCAATTTGTGTAAATATATAGACAATAACTCTGAGTATACTGCTTACAGTATTCTAACTATAAATCCATGCTTTGTGCTGAAAGATAATAACTTTTAAGCAAATATTTAACATCTTCTGCTTGAAACAATACTAAAATCAATTATGAGCTCACCAAATATACCTCAAGTATGAACTGTATTTTAAAACAAAAGGCAAAATTTTAGGGCAATAGACACAAAGGAAACGGCAAGCCACGGGAAAATAAATTCTTTTTATTAAAGGAAAATGGAGGAAATGAAAGGGTTAGCTGAAAGGTGGTTAATTAAGCTAGGAAAGATATTTTACATTTTAAGTTACATGAAAAATATTTTTCTTCTTGATAGTTTTACTTTTAATTAGTTTTTCATTATTTAAAATAATTTTAAATTTAAATGTATTTTGATCTTATTCTTCCCCTCCCCAAAGTTTGTCCATGTCTGCCCTACCCATTCAACTTTATGTTACTTCTCTAAAAGCAAACCAAAAACTCAATATGACAACAAAATACTCCAAACCTAGAAAACCAAATGCATCCTAAAAATTCCAAACTTGGAAAACCAAACAAATAAACAAAACTCACCAAACTGTAACCAAATAAAAGCAATACAAAAATCTGTCATCATAGAGCTTTCTCCAGTAACGGATGGAAGCAGATGCAGAGATCCATAGCCAAACAGCAGGCTGAGCCCCAGGAGTCCAGTTGAAGAGAAAGAAGAGGGATTCTATGAGCAAGGGGCATCCAGATCGTGATGGAGAAACCTGCAGAGACTACCAACCAAACTAGTGGGAACTCATGAAATTTATACCAGCACCTGTGGAGCCTCCAGGGGACTGGACTAGGGCCTCCACATAAATGAGACAGTTCTGTAGCTTGATCTGCTTAAGGGGCCACTTAGCAGTAGGATCCGGATCCCTCCCTGGTACATGAGCTGGCTTTTTGGAGCCCACTACCTATGGTGGGACACCTTACACAGCATGGAGGCAGGAGGAAGGGCTTGTAACTGCCTCTATTGAATGTACCAGGTTCTGCTGACTCCCCATGGGAGGCCTTATCTTCTTATAAGAGGGAATGGGGGGTGGGTGGGTGGGGGAGGCTGGAGGGGTGGTGGGGAGGGAAAGGGGATCTGTGATTGGTATATAAAATTAATTTAAAAAATCAATAAAAAAAAGTCTGTGGAGTCCATTATTTGTTGGTTAACTACTCCTGAAGATGACATCTGCTCTGGCGTGGTTGATGTCCCCAGTGTCATTCATTGGAGAAAATATATTTTCCAACTCCTAGCAGGTGTAAATGACAGTTTTATTGTTAATCTTTATCCTAGTGGCTAGGTTTATATCCATTCACTCACTAATTTTTTAAATATAAGAAAAGAGAAATAGAAAGGTCTGAAATGGGAGGATCAAGTGGGGATAGAAAGAGTGAGGGTGTAGGGAAAGGGAATATTGGGCTAGACAGATAATATTAAGGGCCATTTGAGGTTTAGCATGGAAACCTAATATGGCAGAAACATCTTAAAATCTGTACATATATGAAGGCAATCTAAATGAAATCACCAAAGAATGGAGGAGACAGAAACCCAACTGGATATCTTTTGTCACAAAATGAAGCTTCCAGTACCGGGACTGGGTGGCATCTATTTGAGTTATTGGCCACATTGGCCCCCTGGTAATCCCCACACAATTCAGGCTGCCAAGAATGCAGGTTGGTCTCCACAAACTGACAGCAAGGCCCCACTGCTGAAGGTATCATCTACAAAATTCATTGAGCATGGAGATGTCAAGCTGGTGTCCATATAGAGCCTTTACTTCTACATTCCAGTGTCTTTATTACTGGTAGGTACTTTGTATACTACCAAAAGAGAAGCATAAACACCAAACCAGACTCAAACCCTTTATCTACAATGGTTTATTATCTGTAAGATATGGTGCAGCAATTGTGGCACAAATCTTGTAGGAGTAACTAACCAATAACTGATCTGACTTAAGGCCATTCCACAAGATGGAAGCCATTCCTGACATGATTTTAGTAACCAAGAACCTGAGACCAGGTAGCCTAGGTACTTAAGGCAAAACTAAATTATACTTGTCAACAAAAAGAAACAAGAAAAACTATAGTGATAAAATGACTCTTAATAATATTCTGCAATACTCATAAGTCAGTGCTGTAGCTGAAGTTTTCCTGGTCCCACCCAGCTCCTGGGCCCTGTGGTCCTGCAGCCACTCAGACCCAAGTAAATACATGGAGGCTTATATTAATTAAAACTGCTTGACCATTACCTCAGGCTAACAACTGACTAGCTTTTACACTTAAACTCAGCCCATTTCTGTTAATCTATATGTTTCCACATGTTCCGTGGCTTTACTTGTGTGCTGTTACATGCTGCTCCCTGGATGGCAGGCTGGCATCTCCTCACTCAGCCTTCCTCTTGCCAGAATTCTCCTTATCTGCTTATCCCACCTATACTTCTTGCCTGCCTACTGGCCAATCAGTGGTTTATTTATCAACCAATCAGAGCAACACAGCATACAGAACATCCCACAGCACAGTGCCTTGTTCAACCATCATCAGAGAAACATCCTCATATAGAGATAGGAATAATATAGAGACCTATGGCCAGACATTATGCAGAGTGAGAGATCTTGGAACTCAGCCCTAAATGGGATGTCTCTATCAAATCCCTCCTCTTGGAGCTCAAGGAACCCAAATAAAGGGGAGGCAAAAAGAATATAAGGGCCAGAGGGCATGGAGGACACCAGGTAAACAAGTCCTTCTAAATCAACACAAGCCAAGCTCATATGCACTCATGAGACTGAAGCAGACCGCATAGAGACTGTATGGTTCCAGGTCCTTTGGCTTCCAGTTCAGTGTTTTTATGGGATTTATGAGTTTGAACAAGTGGGTCTCTGAATCTTGTGTCTGCTCTTAAGCTCTTTTTGTTTTGTTGGTCTGTCTTTCAGACTTCAATATGATAGCTTTTGTTTTATTTTATTATATTCTATTTTGTTATATTTAAAGAATGAATGAAAATAATTTTTTGAAATATATGAGTGAAAGGAGATGAGGACAGGTACTATAAGGCCACAAGCTAATTAATGATGAGATGTGTGGAGGGAGCAGGGTAAGGTAAGAAGAGAGAAATAGGTTTTGAAAACAAATCCAGAATGACAGCTGAGGAGTAAATGGCTTGGATTCATAGGGGGCATAATAGTGTAAAATAGTGAGGATATATGGATATCCTCAACCTAGAGCCACAATTCACCACTAATGCCTATAATTTAAAAGTGAAAAACAGGTTACTAATAGCTACATCCTGACCAGTCCATAAGAACTAATTTATATCTACACATATGTAGAGAACACCAATTAATGCAAAATGTTAAAATTATGATCAGAGGAAATATACAATTTTTTAATTATTTCAGAAGAATCATCAGTGGGATTAGTTTTTGTATTTTATTTTTCCATATGTTTAGACCTTTTATTAAATCTCACATATTTCACCAAAGGAATATTATTTGGGTCCAAACCCTGTCATGTATAGATACTTAGAAATAGAAAGGAAATTGGAGATGAGAATGTAGATCAGCTGATTGATTACTTTATTACCATGTACAAAGTCTTGTGTGGATTACCACAACTGTATAAACCAAACATGGAGGCACAGACTGTAATTCCCATTCTGCAGAAAAATACGCATGAGACTAAGTCAGTATTCTTCAGATATATAATGTATAGAAGAAAACATTGTTCCACGAAACTGTCTGAGAAAGAAAGCAAAAAATGAAGGGAGGGAGGGAGGGAGGGCAGGAAAGAGCAAAGGAGAAGTAATTGTAAGTTGAGACGGACATGAACATAGACAAAGAAAAAGAAAGCGACCTATAATTAATCAAAACATCTAGTATTTAGAGAAAAGAAATCTGGAGACAGCCCCTATGCAGGCCTAGAGAGAGATGTTAGCATGCAAGAGATAGTGCTTCAAATGTTACATGTGATTAAATGATGCAGAGCAACCCTTCAAGAAATGTTTTTCACATTGTGAAAATATGTGAGGAACACAGTAGCCCTTATTCATTAGCATACTGTGGAATATACAAAGAAGCCTCAAGCAAAGACGGAAGACAGCATCTACAGATACAGGAGCACATCCATAGATCCAAGGCTCCATGCTCTCCTTCAGTATTCTTCCTGTGACACGTATTCACACAAAAGAAAAAGAAACTCAAAATTTGGGGAAAAGAAACAGAATAAAACAGTTCAATCTCCTAAACCAGTAGAAACTAAAATCCCAACCTGGCATCAAATTGAGCAAATTTTTAGGGAATATCAGTACTTTAAAAAAGGTCTAGGAGTGGAGAATTTTGTTTTTGTTTTTTGAGACAGGGTTTCTCTGTGTAGCTTTGCGCCTGTCCTGGAGCTCACTCTGTAGACCAGGCTGGCCTCGAATTCACAGAGATCTACCTGGCTCTGCCCCTCAAGTGCTGAGATTAAAGGTGTGCACCACCACTGCCACCAGGCTAGGAGTGGAGAATTTTAAAACCTAAGTAAGGAAACCAAAACAATATTGAGATTCATTTTTTACATCTGTAAAAATTGAATATGTAATTTTACCTCAATAATAATGATATTAAAAGGTTATAATAAAAGAAATTATGAAAAATATATTATATCCCTGTCTTTTGAAATTTTACAACCAATTGTGACACAAAATTTAGCATGTGGACAACTATGTTCACAGACCATTTCAGGCTATTTTAATATCACTGCATTGCCTGTAACACACAAAAAAGTGGTGGTTCTTGCCCTCATGGGCCAATGAAGAACTCATAATTTTCAAATATTGTCTAAATCCACATTTTCTTTAAGTGTGTTTCTACATGTTGCCTGGTTCTGCAGTCTCCATTGCAGAGCAGCATGCCCATCCTCAGAGGACCAGGGTTCTTAGGTGGCATATGTCCCCCCACATGTCACCTACATCTACCACTGCAGCTAACACTCTTCCTGCCATGCAATCTCATAAAGCCTCACACACTTCTTTAAATTCTTTTTTAATGAAAAATTAAAACCACAACAAAGCAAGCAATCAAATTTTTAAAGGAAAATAAAATAAGAACATTTACATCTGCTAGAGGTCTTTAAGAGCTGAGAAGTTGAGATGCATGGAATCATGCAGATAGGCTCTATGTGTCTCAAGCAGAGGAGATAGAGCAATTTTCATATTTTATCCATCAAAACCATTTAATTTTGAAGATTTTCTTATGCTTGGGGAAGGAGAAACTAATCGTTATTTGTTATTGCTGGATACTATCTGATAATATTAATCATTTAGTTTTTACTTAATCCACATATATTTAAGAAAAATTGTGAACAATTATTCAGTAACCTTCTTTACATTAATTAGGCAATGCCAGATCCCCAAAGGGTCATTTACTGATGATGGCACAAAACAAAATATAATATAGTCACACAACAGAATTTTATTCATCAGTGAAAAGTTAAAATTTGATTTAAAAATCAAGGTGACTTTTGACCAAAAGACAGATGTTGAAGACATACATTAAGTTGAAATATTCATGGTCTAGGTAAACAAAAACCATACTAGTAATACCCAGGGGAGGAATGAAAATTTTGAAAGTTTTTACATTGTTTTGGGAAATGTAGCTGGATTAGACAGTAAAAATAAATGCAGAATTCCAAGAATGAACTGAAAAACCACTGGATAGTACATGTTAAAATGGTTAAGATGCTGTGTTTTAAGGTTTTTAACTGTTATCTGAATATATTAGTAGAAATACGTTCAAATTCATTATGTTCTTAGCTTCCACAAGGTAACTTTAAGCAAATTAGTGTCAAATAAGTTAGGTAGCTCACTTAAAGAATTTCCTATAAATGAAAATGTTGATTGCAAGCTATTTACTTCCTTACATCACATGCTTCATGAGATATACCATAGACAGTATTAACTTAATTGGATCAGATAAATATGATATAATTGCCTCTTGGTGTTATTTTACTTTATTTTTCATTATGATTGTTCTAATCTAAATATTTCTGCACTTGTTAGTATTACACTAGATTAGGAATAGGCAAATTTTGTGATATTCTGTCTTGTTCTAGTATGAGCAACATCCTATGGACATTTCTTCAAGTTTTCCATAAATGCAAACTCGAAACACAACTATACCTGTCTATGTGGAACTGTGCTACCTTTTATTGATATTTTCTATTCTAAAAATGTAGTATGTCATTATAGATGGTTATACTATAGATGGTTATGAGCCACCATGTGGTTGCTGGGAATTGAACTCAGGACTTCTGGAAGAGCAGCCAGTGCTTTTAACCCCTGACGGTGGTGGCGCACGTCTTTAATCCCAGCACTCGGGAGGCAGAGGCAGGCGGATCTCAGTGAGTTTGAGGCCAGCCTGGTCTCCAAAGCGAGTTCCAGGAAAGGAGCAAAGCTACACAGAGAAACCCTGTCTCGAAAACCAAAAAAAAAAAAAAAATGTAGTATTTTTCTTACCATTTTTAAACATTTACTTTTATTTGTGTTCATGTGGGTCTGTCTGTGAGAGTGTGCATGTACACAGGTGTCTGTGGAGGCCAGAGGTGGGTGTCAGAGCCATAAAGTTGGCATTGCAGGTGGTTATAAGCTGTGTCTCAAGGGTGCTGGAACATGAACTGGGTCCTCTGACAGAAGAGCAGGCACTCTTAACCACAGATCCACCTTTCCTGGCACCCCCATGTTGTTTGGCTTTACTCATATCAAATATAGAATATTTGAAGCATTAATATTTTAATTTTTAGAACTCACGTAAAACCATCAACATGTATTGTCAAATATTACCCCAAATTGTAATCAAAGGCATTGATATTACTTTGCTTAGAGCATCTTACTTCTGGATTCAGAAAATCTATTTGACCTTGGAAATACATTCTTTCTCCTGTTTGCCTCTTTGTAGAATAGGATAACATGGAGTTCCCAGGAAGAAATGGTAATGTCAGAAATTACAGCCTCATAAAAGCTTTAATTCTCACCATAAAAATAATATATAAAGTAGGGAACTATGAGGGTGCTTCACATCGTGCAATGTCAGGTTTAGGAGCACTGCTATAAAATTTATAACACCTATCTATTTGATAGTGGATAAGCACAGGGAAGTGATGCTTAAATACAGCTGGGTTATAACACGTGAATGCTTTGGGAAAAAAGTTTGGAGCATTGTTTGAACAAATGAATGTTAAAGACTGATGTTTAAAAAACTTTTCTATAGATGAATCTGTAAATCATTTTCTCAATAAAATATAATAAGTGAAATTTAAAAAAATGTCATACTGTATGGATAAATGGGGCAGTTAAAGTTGTAATTAAATGAACACAAAATACTGAAAAATAGAAAAATGCATTCACTAAATTTCTGTGGATGCTGCCATAAACAAAGACTGGCCAATTCAACATCTGCAAGCTCAGGGCACTGCGTCCTAAATTAGTCCTGCTTGGCCATTGTTTAGGCCCCAAATGCCAGGGTGCTCTGTATTCTGATGCACAAGTCTCACATCTCAACACTAAGGTTTTGTCTGTAGTTTGAATTTTCTTGAGATCTTATTTGAATTACCAGAGTATGAACCCACAATTTGAAACAGAAGATTGAGTAAGTCAGGTTGTGTTCACCTATTTCTGTTGCATTTCAATGTCCTTATCTCTTTCATGTGGGTGGAATAACTTTTTTTTTTTTTTTTTGCTGTTGAGGACAATATAGGCAAATCTTTTTATTTATATTTTTCACTTTATTTTTTTTAAGCTTGAAGAAATACAAAGTTCTTCTTTAGGTCATTTATTTAGAAGTTTCTTTTTTGTTCAACATTTATTAGCCCTGTTTCCTTCTTTATTTGGTTTTGGGAGGCCACGTCTCACTACGTGGCATGAACAAATCTTGCATATAATTCCTCTTGTGTCAGCCATACCAGTACCAAAACTGTGGACTTGAGCCTAATACATCTAATTTTTTTGTTTTTATTTATATACTCAACTTGGGGAATTTTCCTTTAAGTCTGTATTTGTATTATTGTGCCTATTACTATGAATGCTGTTCTCCCACACTCATGTTTTTCTTATGTACTCATTCACCCAGTACAGCTTTTATCCTAGGAGTAGCAGGTGTACTCTGAGTTGAGTATAACATCTGTAATCTGTTGCAGAGAAAGGTGTCCGTTGAGGTAAACTAACACAAATACAAAACATAACCTCATTTCGCTTATTTAGAATTGGTTGGGGAAAAAAAAAATCTGTGTCCCTAGACTATTTTACTAGGATTCCTCAAATGTTCTGGAGTTATGTTTCAGCATTTCTGCAGGAAACTCTCATCATCTCTTCCTTTATCCAACAGAGGCATACGTGTGGAGGGCCATGGGAGTATACAGCAGGTGACAACTAGTGTTTCACAAGTCGACCCACCAGACGTAGAACTCCCTGATGGGGAGCCCCACCTGGCAAAGCCGTGGGGTCACTGGCTGTAAACAATTAATTGAGATAACTCATTACAGTCATGGTAAGTTTTTGGTTGTGAGCCTACCGTTTAACGGCTGAGCCATTTCTCCAGCTCTTATAAGAGTTCAGTTCCCAGCACCCATGGCTGGTCCGAAGGTAGTGAGTTTTCTCAACTGATTGTTCAGAGCCAGTGACCCCACGGCTTTGCCAGGTGGGGCTCCCCATCAGGGAGTTATACATCTGGTGGGTCTACTTGTCAAGCACTAGTTGTCACCTGCTGTATGCTCCAATGGCCTTGGCACGTAGGCGCATTCCTGCTGCTTCACTGGCCACTCAGCAAAACAATGGACACTGGCTAAAGATGAAACCAGTGTGTGAGAACAAAGGAGCTGCCGCAAAATACCGAGTCCTTATGGATTCCCTTGCCACTGGATCACCGATGCTTCACGTCAGCTCTAGGGCTCTAGATTCTGTTATGTAGACTAAACAATTTTCTCAACTTTAAATCTACTTTTAATATTACTTATTAATATTACTATGTTTCTTGCTTTGAAAGTATATTATTTGATAGATATGTGTTCTTCTTACCTCCTATTTTATTAGTGGTTAACTTCTGAAAAATATTTCAAACATCGTGTGTGTGTGTGTGTGTGTGTGTGTGTGTGTGTGTGTGTTTCATTAAGAAGAATTTTTTAAGTCAAACAATTCAATGACTCTTTTCCCTATGATCAGTTTCAGGGCTGTGTTTTAATTTTTTAAAACATTTTGATGCTGCAAATCTCACTGGCATGCAGTCATGTTGTTTTGTTCTGGTCTATAACATCCTAATATTGATACTTTCTCAATTTATTATGCTGTCAATGATTGGGTATTTACTTACATGAAAACACTATGCAAGATTTTCAATATATTTTAATTTTTTTGTACAACTTCTGTTGTTTGAATTTTAGATGGTTTTAATTAAAAAAAAAAAAAAAAACAGAGCCAAATAACAGGGTGAAACCTGAAAGATCAGAGAAGCAGAACAGCCAGCCACTAGTTCTTACCTCTATGAAACCCTCAGTCTAAAGAGAATGAGTTCCTATTTCCTCATGCCTTATATACCTTTCTCTGCCCTGCCATATTACTTCCTGGTATAAAAGGTGTGTGTGTGTTTCCTAAACAAAGGCCTGAGATCTCAAGTGCTGGAGTTAAAGGTGTGTGCCACCACCTTTAAAAGTAGATTTAAAGTTGAGAAGAGGTATTACACATACCTCTATGTGTAATCTAGTGGCTGGCTCTGTCTTCTGATCCTCAGGCAAGTTTTATTAGGGTTCACAATATATCACCACAAATTTCTTTACATGAAACAGAGCTCATTGAGTTACTACAGTTCTTCCTCCTACAAGCTTAGACTTTAGGGAATGATGTCAGAATTTTTGAATGTCTCCATCATCAAACAGTTGGAAGACAAATAACTTAGTGATCCGTAGGATACCACAGGATTATAAAAGTATTTTACAGATAAAATGAATAAATAAATTAAATAATAATACTATGAAATAAGCAAAATATCTTTACTGAAAAATTCATGCTTAATAAGTAAATGAGAGAAATGATGGCTTGTCTGGTCTACTAAATCATAGATAGTTAGAGAATCACCTCTCTTGATTGAAAGCCATGATGGGCATGTAAAGAAGCCTTTTTCCATGTGCACCTGGGCATACGTTTAATATGCTACCAAATCCTTGTTTTGCACAGGAAAGCAGCCATGAAACACATGCTATAGTGAACATCTGCTTTCTAGCCACATGAATATTTTTGAACACTGCAAAAATAGGCAAAGAGTAGGTGCAGATACAATTATTGCTTCAAATTTATCATTTTCAAAGGAAAATTGCAGCTTTCATTACTGCGCTCTAAATTTAGATAAATGAATGCAAAATCAGCAAGTGAGTTTTTGATGTTATATGTGTATAAATTAAGAGTTTGCATCAGAATCTCTGCTTCCCAGTTTTCTGCATTTTTTTATTTTGAATAAACACTCCAGAAGATGGAGATTGAAGAATGAGTTCTAAACGTATATAAGTTATGCTTTGTGCCTGTGATATAGTTTATTTCAGCACTTTATATTTGAGAAGTTAAAATGATTCTGTACTGGATCTAGGAGTAGTTGGAGAATGAGAAACCATAATAAAAATAAATTGCATGAAAAAAATCCATTATTAATATGAACTTCTCTACTGGATCAAAGAAGTCACAGCCTTGTCTGTTAAGTGAAGCTGTTCTTATATGACTATGAGAGGTTAATAGGTACTAAGGAAGCTCTCCCCCAAAAGGAAACATTCACGTAATATTTAAATATAATTTTAAGGTGTTGTGAATTGTCTTACCTCTCCTAAAACCATAAACTAAGTAAGAGGAAAGATTTAGTTTAAACAATTTAATGGTCCAGATTATTGAAGAACTATTTTGTTACTTTATCCAAAAGTATTTTTGACCTTTTTTTTTTTTTTTGGCTTGTTTTGCTTTTAAAATAGTTTCTGCTTTACATAAATATTTGGTGGAAACTACAGGATTCCCACACATCACTTTTACCTTCTAAGTAGCTATTTCAGTTATTAACATATGATCATTGTGATGAATGTATGTTATGTTGTATTTTTATTTCTGAGATTATAGTATAATCACTTTGTTTATACTTACTCATTGTTCCATACAATAGTATGTCTGTCATTTGTCAGTCTGTAATTCTCCTCATTCTGCAGAGAAAGAAATGCTCAGGTAAGTGAAGTAAAGAATGCTCATCTATCAGTAATTTTAACTAAGTTCCATTTATTGCTAATACCCACACTTCTAACCATTTTATAGCACTAAATTTAGCATAAACAAAGATGTATATATACAGAATATTTTCAGTGGATGGTAGGTTACAAATAATCCACTCCTAGCTCAGAAGATTCTTCAGGTGTTGTTTCCACAAGAAGCATGAGTTAATTCCATTACTGCAAACACATCACAGAATTTATAAAACAGATGCCACAGGGCAGGACTCCTTTCAAAGTGCGCTTTAGTAGTCATTCAGTGAAATGAGTTTCATTGTGACATCTCAATATCTTACTTTCTGTGTCTCTCAATACCTAGGTTCATATCCTTCCCTCCTGCTGTCTGAGGTCCTTTCTCTCCCCAGGTGACCCATTCCATGAATTGTGACATTCATTTCTTACCTCATGAGTTCTGTCACACTATTTTCTTCACTTCCCCTTCAAAATCTCTGCTCTTCTCCTCAAATGTCTATCATGTTTCAATTATGTGAACCTTTGGGAGAGAATTGATTTCCAGACTCCAGTTTAGAGTTGTAGGGTTAGTCCTCCTTGGTGTTGTGATTGTAAACCCTACCGTCTTCCGCTGCCTAGATATCACAGTGGTGATGGAGTCATCTTTAAGTTAGAAGCTGAGATGCCATTGACCACTCTGGAGGGTGTGGAAAGTAGATGTGTGTGTAATGTCGAGCTAAACATAGTAAGTAATAAGGTGTAGCAGGTGCCTTTCCTGTTAGGAAAATTGAGAAGGGAGGATAACAATGGCATAGTCTGCAGTGCATGGAAACATGAGCTACAAAGTCTCAAGATGAAAGAGATGTGGACTCTGTGGAGAAAACAGAGAAAAAGAAAAATAAGAAATTCACGAATTTGCATTTCTTTTCCTGAAATTGTAAAAATGCATTGATGTCAAAGGTTTGAAAACTTTAACAGGAAAAATCGATTGCCTATTATCTTACATAGCATCTTTTCTCTGGAAGAAGATAGCATTGTTAACTCATTGAAAACAGACCCTCGTAGTTGTAAGTACTGTTTTCCCTACATCTGCAAAATAACATTTTTACCACTACTAAAGGAGAGCACTGCAGTAGTTACAAAGAAAATATTCACATTAAGAATTTCATCTGAGAGAAGATGAATGTCATAGCTAATGTGCACAGACTGAGAGAATTCCTTATAGGACAAATATGAAAACATTAGTTGTAAACTAGTTTATTGAAGTGCATAATTGGATAATGGAAAAATAAATAGGAATATATGAAATAAATATAGCACCATAATAATTTCATTTTCTTTAATATGATTCAGGTGAAATAAGGCAGAAAAATGAAGAGAAATAATTTTTGACCAATGTGAGTTATAGTGCTATTTTTTCTTATGTCAATTTTATGGTTTAATGGTGATAAAAGGAATCTAAATCCCACAAGGAGTGCAGTAAGTGCAGTCAGGTTTGGTAAAGTCATAACTACACCACTATTTGCCATCTCATCTGAATTCATCTACACATTCCTTTAGAAAATACTTATCAGACACAGGTAAAGGAGTTATAGTTTCCAAGTTAAACAAAAGTGAAGGAGGGCTTATGTTTGTTATGAGGATGATCCACTCATTAGATTAGAAAACAACCTTCTTTTCAAAAGTAAACAAAAACATAAAAAATTTCAGAAAACAATAAACATAGCAACTTGATAAAACAACTGAGTCAAGAATACAGTTTTATTCTGGAGGTAAGAAAAGTCTTTGAGTAGATGATGTTTGAGGTGAAATCTTAAAAATAAAAACTAACAAAATACTTTATTTCTTAAGGCAAACATATAACATGCAGAAGAAGTAATGCATACCTATTCATTGAGATCAGTAATACTGAATGAACACACAAACAAGAAGTTTAGTGAGGTATACTTGTGACCTCAATGGAGAGATCCACTGTGGGCTACACAGTAAAGTAAATGCTGGTATGTAGCAAAATCTTGCTTCCAAAAAAAAAGCAAAAAAACAAAGTAACAACAACAAGAGAAAAAAACAAAAACAAAAAACCAGACAAACAAAAATAAACTAGAGACAAAATAAGTTGTCTCAGAAAGAGATAAGGTCCACAGGGTTGGGACTGTCAGCAGTACAAAGGGACTCCTAAGGACCAGTGAAGATAAGCAGGCAGAGGGTTGGCTGCAGGGAGCATTTCAGCAAAGTTTCACTCAACTTTAATGTAGCAGGAAGTAAGTACCAGGCTCAAATGGGGAAGAAAAATCATTTAAAGTTTATTTTTAAAATATGACTGTCAGAGGAGGATGAGTATTCATTGAAGAGTAGAAGTTTGTAAATAGTTCAAGGCAAACTCAGGAGTTCTGCTGCAAGTGTTGCACCCTGAAACACCTGTCCGATGTCATGTGAATACAAGTTCAAGAAGTTGTACCTAGCTCTCTGAACACAGATTTCATTTCCTATATCTCATTTGCCTTTAAAGTCAAACAAAGCACAACAAATCCACAAAAAGATTTATTTTCAAGGTGAAGGTTTTCGCCCAGTGTACCATTACAGAATGAAAATTGCATTTCATCAGGTGGAAAGAGGTATATTTTTATTATGGTGAATGCAGTGAGGGTGAGGAAGAGGAGAAAGAAGTGATCACTGATTTCTCACAAGTGTACTGTGCTGCTTAGTGTTTTGTCAACTTCACATAGCCAGAGTTGTCTGAGAAGAAGGAAACTCAATTTACAGGACACCTCCATCAGATTGCCTGTAGGGACAGTATCTTGATCAATGATTCAGGTGGGAGGGCACAGATTAGTGTGGCTGGTGCTAACCTGGGCACATGATCCTGGGTCCTACATGAAAGCAAATTAAGGAAGTGTTAAGAAACACAGAAGTAAACAGTGTTCTTCTATAGCTGGTATATTGCCTTGGGTTTCTTCCCTGTCTTCCCTTCATGGTGGACTGGAAGCTGGAAACTGAATTAATCCCTCTTCTTCATAAGTTGCTGTGGCCATGTTGTTTACCATAGCAATAGAAAAAAAATGAATACATTCAGTAAGTGGGGCCCTGCAAGTTCTACATTCAACAAAACCACTGGATGGAAGGTTAAGGTGGATGACGTCAAATAAATTAAGTTAAAAATCTTCAGGAACATGTAACTCTAATGGAAAAGAAGCTGAAGCCAAGTGTGAGGTTGAGGTGTTCTTATATGAAGATTTGACAACAAAATTGTTCAAAGATATTTTAGTTAACCCTTGGTTTTGCCCTATGAATCAAAATTTAATAAGCTACACAGTTTCTCCTTCCACAGATAGTTCAAAGATTGTCCTCTCATGACATTTAGCCACCTTAATCAGAGCCAAGGTTAAGAATTGATAAATATTCACTGATACTTAATGTCAAGTGAAAAATAATGCACATAAACTCTAATTTATAAATAGTATCTTTCTGAAGTGGTACCTCATTTTATTTTTCAAAAGTACACTGAATTGTCAGTGGTTCTCCTGTCTAGACCTTTGTGCTGACTTGTTAAGTAAGTAGTGTGATTCTAAAATTATATATCTAATAGATCATTTCCTAAACAAACACAAAGATTGGCTCTTAGGATGAAACCCATAAAGACAAATCTGGATGCAACCATAATTCAAATTTTCAAGGTCATAAGCATTTCTATTTTTAAAACTTGGAAAAGTAATGCCAAACTCTTACAAAAACTGTTTGAAAACAACTGAAGTACTTGATTTTCAGTGTGCCTGGACCACTGCAGTTTCTCCACTGTCCTCACATGTGATATTGTTACATGGTCCACAGCACAGTATTATCTTAGATAATGTTAAATGTCAACTAATTCACAGCTATCTAAAATGATTTTTCTTCCACTTCTCCTTAGTCATCTTCTCCTTCTTCATCCTTTTCTTCTTTTCTGAGACAGGATTTCACTCTGTAGCCCTGGCCGGCCTCATATTTTCCAAACTCTTCTCTCAGGCGTCATAGTTTTTAAATTATATATATGTACCATTGGGCCTGTTTGTTTTCTATGATCATCCTTGAAAATCAAAGTACTGTATAAACTTTTGGAACCTTAAACTGTGGTGGCCATCACTGAGATATATGTAAAACTGTATACTGAACTAAATACAGTGAACAACCTCCTAGTTCTTTCATGCAGTTCTTGTAATGTCCTTATGTTTCATGCATGGTTCTCTATTGTTTAAATACTTATTCCATGATTATTAATATACACATGTAAGCAACATTCGAGATGTAATGCTGTACACGAGAATGCTCACACATTAGAGAGGAAACAAGGGTGTTATGTGGATCACAAAAATAAAGCCATATGTGATTTAATATTTAGCAATTTGCCCACTGATTCTCTCTTTTTAAATTGAGTACCACAAGCCATCCCTTTATGGTACAGCATAAATGATGAACTCATGAAAACATCACTTGTTCCAATTATGTGCACAGATTATGAAGGGACTGTTCTACTATCACTTAAGGAAAGCTTATATAATGACAATGGATGCTTGTACACAGGCATCCTAAGAAGAGGAGGATCTTTGGCATGTAAAATGAATAAAAAAATGTGTTCATAAAAATAAGAAATACCAACTACTGTGACGAGTCTATATGAAGCTCTTGTTGAAATTTCAATTTACTTTTCAAATGATATGAACATTATATGACAGTATCTCACTACACAATTTTGGCAAAACAAAGTTCTTAGTTCTTTGAAGTTTGCATTCTACATTGCAGCCTGCCAAAGGGTCAGTTAAAAATTTAAGCACAGCACCCAGATACTCTTGTTTTGCCAGCAGCCGGCTTGTTATTACACCCACATTTGAGATGTTTCACTTGGTTCCAATTATCCCATTTCAGGGAGCTGCATTGTGCTTTCAATTTTTAATGTTCACCTCCTGTAGATCTCATAGTGAGATCTGTAGGTAGCAAACTATTGGAATATCCTGACTTTAAGAGGGCACTTACAGTTTTATAAGGCAGTAAATTATGAAACATTTCTGTATGTGGATATTTCACCGCATGTTACATTATTAAAGGTATAGGCTCTCTGTGCCCTATTTCACAGCTCTGTGTTTGCAAGTGAACATTTTCTTTGTTTTTGTTTACTTTAACTCCTGATATAATTTAAACTGAGCAAAGTAAGTTTTAAATGTTTCATTCTGTTAAAAACTGATGTCCTAAATTAGACATTGGAATGGTAGATTAGTTGCCAATTTTTGTCTTACATGGAATTTATATTCTATAGGCCTTCAAGTCCTATAATGTTCTTGCAAATATAACAAAATAATCATTTTTATATTATTATGAAATTACTCCAGAAAAAACAATGTTGAACTCCTGGGATTAAATTGTCACCATTGATTTGTGGTTTGTTAAAATATCTTCAACATGGAAGTATGCAAGAATAAAGACACATATAATGCTGAAATTATGCTTATTTTCATATTCTTGAATATAATATCAAATTTATTTGTGATAAGCTTGATTCTGCCCTTAATAGAAAATGGTCATCAAATCAACGGATGTATCTTTTTTTTATTTAAGAAATATTTTTATTTATTTTACATACCAACCACAGATCCCCTTCTCATCCTTACCCCCTCCCCCCCCAGCCAATCTCAGGACTTGGGAGGCAGAAGCAGGTGGATCTCTGTAAGTTCAAGGTCAGACTGGTCTTCAGAGCAAGTTCCAGGACAGTCAGGGCTGTTTCACAGAGAAATTCTGTCTGGAAAAACCAAAAAGGAAAACAAACAAACAAACAAAAAACCCCAAGAGTAGACAGCAGACCTTAAGATGAAGGTACAGACATGGTGTATCTTTAATAGCAACTAGACACCTGTGGGTCATTAAGTCAGGAAGTATACCTGGAGTCATAGGTGATGCCAAGCTATTCCCCATGCCCCAAGAAAAGGCACAACAAAGGAAGACAAAACAGAATAGATTTCAAGCAGTGCTGTATAAGGCTAGTACAAATGTTGTCAAATTTCGGTGTAGGAAAGGTCTCTCTGGATAAGCACATCCAGAGGTGAAGTTACAAGAGCAACATCACGAGCGTGGAGAACACATGACATCTATGCAGGATGAAGAGAGCAGAACTATGTAGCACTGCACTCTGCACGTTGGAGAACGAGTACCAAGACATAAATTTGAAAAGCTTGACTAGGATAGGATTATGAAAGGCTATTATATGAAAATAAAGATATGAAAAATACCTTGCTGCAATGGGAATCTATTAAATGGCCCAGAACAGAATAATATAACTTTATCAGGACTTTGGGATTATGACTACCCACCATTGGGAAAAATCAATTTAAAGGCAGTCACAATAGAGAGTAGTTAAGTAATAGCACATATTTCCACATAGTTTCTGGAGGAAAGAGTGTGAATTTCGAAAATCACTGAAGACCTTGAGAGAAACCAGATAGAAGAAGAAACAAAAGTAAAATTCCAAGTGTCAATACGAAGTCTGAAACAGGGTATTAGTACTATAAACTGATAAAGATGGCTGCAGAATGAACACAGTAGGAACATCAAGAGAAGCTTTAGAATCTTTAGATTCTAAAATATATGGAGAATCTTTAGAAATCACTTGGCACGTCAGCTTCAAGGCTCTTGTGAGACATCTGAATTATGAGGCATTGGAAAGAGCTGGTCTGGTTGTTTTGAGAAGAACTCTATTCTATATGAAGTACACAGCAGCTGGAGTTTCACAAGTAGGTGAAACTGACAAAAACAACTACGTGAAAATAAATGAGGTCACCCAGAGCAGTCTCACTAGAGCTCTTGTGCTTCCTCTTGCATGAAAATCAATGGCAGTCAGTACTAGGAAGGAAGCATTTTAACCATATGAAAAAGTACTCATAACTCCCTTCCAAGTGTAGGTGGGACTTGTGACAGTGCATGTGTGTGTGTGTGTGTGTGTGTGTGTGTGTGTGTGTATGTGTGTGTGTGTATGCACATGGAGGCTTGTATGTGTGTACATGCAAATGTGTGCATGAGGAAGTAATACGACAATCTCATAAGTCATTTCAGTGTCACACACATAATATCATATGCACTTATGTATATATACACATATAATATATATATATATATATATATATATATATATATATAGAGAGAGAGAGAGAGAGAGAGAGAGAGAGAGAGAGTCAAGATGTCTCAGTAGCCTAGAGTTTGCCAAGTTGGCTACCCAGCCTGGTCAGTGATTCCCCAAGAATCTGTATGTTTCTTTCTTTCAGTTTTGGTTCCAGGCACTTCCACCATGCTTAGCCTTTTTTTAATCATTTTTATTTATTTTCAGCATGTTGACTGTGTAGGTTAAGTTTATAATATCTAATTTTAAAGTTGGAAAATTTTTAAAAAGTCTAAAATTTCAACAAATACTGTAGCGTTATTTTCTATGTAGATGTTAATCACAATCCAATGGCATGCAATTAACGTGCTTTTCAGTAGCTCAAAATATAGGTGATTTTTCCCATTTATGGTCTAAGTGTGATATCTCTCTTAAGCAACAGAGAAAAATAAGATTATAAAGAAAAATGTTTCAAAGAATATTTTATATAAGTCTGTTTCCTTCAAAAGGGAAGGTATAGAATCTATGAATTAGAAATTGAAGTATATTTTTTCTTTTTTATTATTATTTTTTATTTTAGAGATTGTAATTATGCTCTTCTCTTCCTCCCATTTATAACCTCCTTTTTCAATTATTGTTATTGTATGCATATATGTATGGGTATATATATATACATATAAATATAACCTAAATATATACTGTGTAGTCAATATAATATTACTTGCATGTAAGTTTTCAGGGCTGACCATTTTGCAACAGAAAACCAATTGGTGTGTTCTTCCCTGGGGCAGACCACCTCTCCTGTTCACCAATTTCTGCAGTGTCCTATAGTTCTTTATGTAAGGTTAAGGTCTTGTAGGGTTTTGTCCATCCACTTTGGCATGTCTACTGGTCTCATCATTTTTCAGCTCATATTTGAGCAGTCATATTGTTGAGACTTTATAAATGTAGCTTATAAAATTAATTGGAGACACATTCTCACTGCAAACTCTCTGATCCTTCAGCTGTTACAATCTTGTTTTCCTGAGCCTTGGGTGTGGTGTGTTTTGCAGTGGTATACATTGGTGTGGGCTTCACAGTTCTGCACTTTTATTGTTTGTGATTTTTAAAATGTTCTACGTCTGTTACAAAGAGAATATTCCTCAATGATGAGTGAAGACTACACTTATTTGTGGATAGAAGACATGTTTATACACTGTTGTTTGCAGATGTATGGAAAGGGAACCCAGTCAATGTTGGAAGGATTAGAAATTGGTGCAGTCACTAAAGAAATCAGTGTGGAGAATTGTCACAAAGCTAAAAATAAATCTACTGTATGGCCCAGTTATATAGTCACTGGCACATACCCAAAGTGTCATCAGCCTGCACCACTGAAACTTGTTCAGCCATCTCAATTGCTGCTTGACTCACAATAGCTCTGAAATGGAAACAACTTAAATGTCTTACATTCTACAACCGACAAATGTTTAATGAAATATGATACATTTACACTATGGAATGCTTGCTATTCAGGTGCCAAGAAAAAAATGAAATCATAAATTTGCAGGTAAATGAAAGAAACTGGAAAAGATAGTATTTAGTGAGGTATTCCAGACAAATGTTGCATGTATTTTTTCTTCTCAGAGTCTCCTAACTTCAAATCTTCAGATAGGAGTATATAGCCTGTGGGAACTGCAGAAACCAGGAAAAATAAAATGGGAATATTGTCAAGATGTGGGAGTTTGGGACTAATAGAGAGAGGAACAGCAGGATGTGTGTCACCTGATCATGTAAATGGGAAATAGAAGACTCTTTTTTTTATTTTTAATTTCTTGATTCATCCTTATTTAGGCTTAAAAGGGTTTGGTTTTGTAGTTTTGGAAGTTAAGGATACTGAAGTAATTTCATCACTTGCTGGTTAGGGGTGCTTAATATTCATCACTAGCTGAGAGCTAGCAATCTGAAATTTGTGCATAGAAGGGTCCTCTTTCTCCTTCTCTCTGTAGTGTTTATATAATCCAAACTACATGTTATTGAGCACAGTCCGATCAGGGAAAGGAAAGGAGGTAAATTTTGAAGAAGATGAGAGGGGAGTAAAGAGGAGTAGCAGAGTACAAGTGATCTGATAAGAGAGCTGGGAAAGGGGCTCTTCATGGCAGGAGGAACAAGGTTAGTACATACAAAGGAAAAAAGTGTAAAATGATAATGAGTTTTGAAAATGCCACAGTGGATAAAATCGTTAACTATTTTCAGATATATTAAATATATAATATAGACATATTATATATCTTAAATATATGTGTAGATATTTTATATATAGAAAAAGAAAGTAGGAAATAAGCTTGAAATCATGAATATGGGAAAGGACTTTCTGTACTAGAAACCAATAGCACAGGCCACAAGCTCAATAATTAAAAGTAGGAATCTAAAAACTTCTGTATAGTGAAAGAAATCACCATTTGATCAAAGTGGCAATGCATGAATCTGGAAAATATCTTCACTAATTATATGTCTGATAGAGGATTAATATCTGGAATATATAAAGAATTAAAGCCGGGCGGTGGTGGCGCACGCCTTTAATCCCAGCACTAGGGAGGCAGAGGCAGGCGGATCTCTGTGAGTTCGAGGTCAGCCTGGGCTTCCAAGTGAGTTCCAGGAAAAGGCGCAAAGCTTCACAGAGAAACCCTGTCTCGAAAAAACCAAAAAAAAAAAAAAAAAAAAAAAAAAAAGAATTAAAAAATCTGTACATGATCAGCTATTTTCATGTGTTCTGGTTATTGGTCAAAGGCAGGTTCTTGTTCTTCCAAGGCAAATACTTTATGGATTGAAAAGTCTTTCCACAGCGCCGGGCGTTGGTGGCGCACGCCTTTAATCCCAGCACTCGGGAGGCAGAGGCAGGCGGATCTCTGTGAGTTCAAGGCCAGCCTGGGCTACCAAGTGAGCTCCAGGAAAGGCGTAAAGCTACGCGGAGAAACCCTGTCTCGAAAAAAACCAAAAAGAAAAAAGAAAAAAAGAAAAGTCCTTCCAGCCCATTTTTTTTCTCTGAAATAGATGATGAAGCAGAGATGATGGGTCCTGCTGGTGGATTCAACATGGTGGTGGAAAGAAGACGTGGTGTCCCAACTGTAGCAAGCTGATCTGACCAACCACATCGGTTTGGAAAGGTGAATCTTTACTGTACTTCAGAACAGATCAGATGTGCTTCCTTGAGCTAAGTCAATTATACAGAAAGAGATGGGAAGAGAGATGCCATCATAAATGAGAGTGTGTTTCTGTGTTTTAGACAGATCTCACTTGGATCCCAGCCTTGCTTTAATTCATAACTATCCTGTGGCCTATTTGTTTTACAACTGAAAATTACTGGTTTGTGAACCATATACAGCTAAAAATGAATTTTATACAGGTTAACATAAAATAAATATCAAATGGGCATATACTAAATGTTAAGGGCTGGCAATTTTGGAACTCATAATCACTAAACATAATTACAGGTATTTCAGTATATTTAATTAGAGTCTAAATTCTAGGTGACATATTACTAATAATAGTAGTAGTAGTCAGTATTATTTTTTATTGTCCGAATAAAGTTATTCAAAACAGCCTTCATATTCAATGACATATATGGAAATAAGTATGTTTACAATAATAATTTTAGAGTACACTGGAATTACTTTTGGAAAATAATGCTTTATGTGTACCTTTTGAAAATGTTCATGATACATTAGGAATAAATTTTTGGTTTTGTTTATGGACCAAAACACATACCACAATCTTTCTCATGAATACATACATACACACATACATACACACACATACAAATAGTTATGTGCACACAGTTCTATGCATATGGAGATAGGTAGGAAGAAATAGATCAAATAAGGCATTAAACATTTTCTGTGCTAACATCAGGCATGGACATTAGCACAGACTACCATGTCAGTGTCAGAGGTATAGATTTTGACATGGCCATGGCAGCAGCCCTTGCCAAGATATCACTAGGGCTCCAGGTGGAAAGTAGGTCACCCATGTCAGCCAGTTCTTCAGTGCTCTCCAATAATCAGATCTGCCTCTCTCCTTAGCACATGACCCTTTCTGCCTTCCTCTCTCCCCGGCTTCCCCAGCATACACTCACTCACAGTGAGTGCCTGACCGGCTGCGCCTGTGGCACTGGGTGGGCTTGTTGATCTCTGCTCGTCCAAGACAAGTGCCCTGGGCTGGAGCTGGAGCTGTCCTCCATGTGCCCAGGCCTCATGGCACTGAGCGGTTGGTGATGTCAATACAGGTAATATAGAAAAGTCCAGAATAAATTAAATTCACATTAGAGGTAAATCTTAGCCAACATGAGTTTTCTAAGATTTTGCTTCTTCTTCACGTTCATTTTTGTAGGGAAGAACAGATATGATTTTTTTTCTGATAAACATTTCCTCTCTCTCTTTATTTTTTATTTTATTTTATTATTTTTTTTTTTAGTGGTGCTGAGGAAGGATCAAACCTAGGGCCTCATGCATGCAAGGAGAGAACTCCACCATCTAAGCTATATCCCCAGAATGGCAACACTTTTCTAATATTAGAGAAATGTATCATAAAGCCGAAGAAATCCTCCCCAGCCAATGTTCTGTACAATGGTGATGATAACAGCGACAGAACGAAAACAGCTGATATTTACTGTTACTTGGGGGAAATCTTCTCGTGTGCTTGGGGTAGCGACGCTGTGAGCAAAACGGCTATGATGCTAGCATATGAGAAGTATAGTAACACAGGCCATGCCTGTAATTCCAGCACTTGGAAGGCTGAAGCAGAATGACTGAGTCAGAGGCCAGCCTGGGCTATACAGTGAGAGGCCAGCCTACGCTATACACTGTCTCAAAAACAAAAACAAAGAAAAAAAAAACATAGCACCTACAGCTATTCACCAAACTTGATAATGACAGTGAGTGAGTATAACTGGTTTGTGTCTATCTTGGCTTATGCTTTTTATTCTTATTTTAAAGTGTACTCCTACTTATAATTAAAAATTTACTGAAAAACAAAACAAATATGAACTCCCAAAACCAAGAAAAGTTAGAAAAGTTTGTATGGGAAAAATACATTATGGTCTTTTAATTTGTGGTTTTATTAATGTCTTTAAGATGTTGACAAAAATGTAGTTTTAAAATACTATTCAGAAAATAGGCCGGGCTGCAGAGGCACATGTCTTTAATCCCAGCACTTGGGAGGCAGAGCCAGGTAGATCTCTGTGAGTCTGAGGTCAGCCTGGTCTATAGAGCGAGATCCAGGACAGGCACCAAAACTACACAGAGAAACCCTGTCTCGAAAAACCAAATAAGAAAAAAGAAAAAAGAAAAAAAAAAGAAAGTAAGTACAAAGTATCAGATAAGATATGCATTAATGGAGAAAATGCTCTATATTAAGGGTAGAAGAAGAGAAAGGGTACAGCGAAGAGTAAACTAAGGACTGGGTCATGACTTGTGAGAACGATAAGGAAGGAGAGAAAATTTCTAACTCGTAGTTTTTAAAAACAGAAATGAAGAGGCTTTTAAAACAAATACTGCTTGTTCCACATTTATTATTATAGTTTAAGGAAAACAGACAAGCCCCAAGGAAGAGAGAGCAAAAATATGAACCATTTTAGTCTATTCATAGAGGCAAAAATTGAAAAGATCAGAGGTCAGTTAAGAATGGTCCATCTAGAGCGCATTCCTCTGAGGCACAGAAGGCCATAAGCTAGAGAATGTGTAAACTCAGATTAAGACTACACCACCCTTTCCCGTGTGTAAGTACAAACACATTAAAATACACATTGGTGAAAATGCACTGAAGGCAGAAAATGTTGGATTTGGGCTCTTAAAATAAATTAAGAATACCAATATTTCTTAGAGTGAAAAAATAAGAGATGGAGTTTAAATGACACAGATTTCTCTGAAAAACAGGTAGAGCTGGAATGAAAATTGAGAAAAAGGAGTCAGTGGATGTGATTATTTGTAACCATTTGTCTTCAGGCACAAATAGAAGAAAAGCACTGGTTTAGAATAAATAATGGAAAGACTGAAAAAGATATAATGTAGATGAACATTTTATAGTTAGATTTGTGTCATGGAATGAGGAGAATGAACTGCTTGCTTTCTAAGCATGGCATCGCTGTTGCCCTTATGAACTCACCACAGCTGGAGTTAGCCTCAAAAGATCAACCTCCCTCTAGCATGGATGAGGCAGAGGCTGGTAAGTCTGCACCCTTCAATGAGGAGCTTTTGGCAGTTGATTTCTGTTGTAGGAGAGAAAGTCACTTTTCTTTGGGGGCTGTTCACTGTCAGGTTGCCCATTACCTAGTGAATGACTGCACATCAATGAAAATATGGACAGTACTAATTAGACACAATAATTATATTTAAATTTTACATACATGTAACATTATACAGACTGAATAGTTTATACTTAGTAATGTAACAAAAATGGATGCAAAAAGAGGACACAAATTTCAAAGAAAGCAAAGAGAGTTAAGTTAGAGGATTTGAAGAGAAGAGATTAATGATATAATTATAATGTTTCAAAAAAGAAAACAGAAGCATGAAGTTTGTAAGAACTAGTTTTTTTTGGGGGGGGTAGTAGCATCCTTGAATAAGTGGCTAGGAGAGTGAATGGTGTACATAACAGAGATACATTCTATGCATGTAGAAGTTTTTCGAATAATTGTTTTAAGTTAAAAAGGTTTATTCTATTTCAGTTCTCTTATGCTTTTGTTCTTATTTTTTTCTACTCTGGGATACTTCCTACAAGTCTTCAGAGGTTCTTTCAAGTCAGTAAGTTGGTACCTTTAGATTTATTACCTGGTTATGAAAATGAGTCAATGCCATTTAAGCAAAATTTCCAGGACTGCAGGAATGTTTGCAGGATCTGTGTTGAAATACCATTTAACTCAGCAACTACTTCTTATTTCTTGGTGAAATGTGGATTTTTATAGTTGTTCAAACTATGTATTTCATGTTGTGAGCTAATGTATCTGTGCAAAGAAAGAAAATGTCTCCCAATATAGTAAGTAATACATCTCTGTTAATCCAGTTTAACAACTTTTAAATAAAATTGGAAGTACAAATGAAATCTAGATAACTCTCTTTTGGGCTCAGAACTAACTAATATAGAGATATTTAAATCTCTCCAAGACTTATACCACAAAATCAACAATTTTCACTCTATAGTTTATTCTTTCTCTCCATTGATAAGGTTCATATTAAAGCTCTTATTGTTTAACAACTTTTAAATAAAATTGGAAGTACAAATGAAATCTAGATAACTCTCATTTGGGCTCAGAACTAACTAATATAGAGATATTTAAATCTCTCCTAGACTTATACCCCAGAATCAACAGTTTTCACTCTATAGTTTATTCTTTCTCTCCATTGATAAGGTTCATATTAAAGCTCTTATTGTTCAACAGCTTCAAACTTACATCATTTTCTATAGTCTTGTACCTATTATTATTTTGCCTACTCTTCTTTTAATAATATGTTGTTGAATGTTGATTACAGATAAATCTTATGTTTGCAGGTATTGTCTATTTGGCCTGTACTGATTTACTTATATAAAGAACATACTCAGTGACTGAGCTAAGCCTAGCAATACAACAAAGGTGATTCAGTGAACTCTATCAATTGCTTAGCTCAAGATTTTTTAATGTTACTTGACTTTAAAACCTGACTCTGGCAGAGATGAACTGCTGGTCTTCTGCTACATGTCAGTCTTCTAAGATTAGGATACCTCACTATCTTCTTTACTTTCAAACTGTGGGATAAACAAAATGACTCATAATTCTATTTCAGCTTTGTTTATTGCATAATTTTTCTCTTTCGTGAAGAAAAAATATATGCTTCTAGACCTTACTGGCTAGTTTATGTCAACTTGACACAAGCTAGACTCATCAGAGAAGAGGGAGCCTCAACTGACAAAAATGTCTCCATAAGATCAGGCAGTAGGTAAGCCTGTGGGGCATTTTCTTTTTAGTAATTCATTGGAGAGTGTCCAGCCTATTGTGGGTGAAGTACCTACTGGGCTTTTAGTCCTGGGTTCTTTAAGAAAGCAGACTGAGCAAGCTGTGAATAGCAAGGAAGTCAGTAGCACTCCACCGTGGCCACTGCATCAACTCCTGCTTCCATGTTCCTGCCATCCCTGAGTTCCTGCCCTCCCTACTTTTTATGAACTGCTATATGGAACTATAAGAAAAACACTCCCTTTCCTCCTCAAGTTGATTTTGATAGCGGTGTTTCATTATAGCAATAGTAACACCAACATAGATGTAAATTGATTAGCAGGATAATAAAATTAATCATCCAATGGCAGTTGCTAACTGTTGAACTAAAGCCCTGTTGGTCCACATTAACACAGAGACAGTGAGTCCAGCTTTGATAAGCCCCATGCTCCCAAAACATGGACACATGTATCATGATCCTTGAAATTCACACTGCTTTCAGTGCTGAATCACGTATCCATTTACTGTTCATGTTAAAAATATCTTGGTAACAGAAACCATGTTTTGTACCTTCTGTCCATGATACCCAAAAGAACACCTAGACTAGATGAAGATGAAATGTATGAGCTGCTTCATGAAAATGCCATAGTTTCTCTTTCAGTCCCCTGACTCAGGATTAAACTCTGTGACATTGGAGAAGTCTCTTATAAATGTTTCTACTCTTGCTGCCATCCATATTATGAGGACTTTAATATCAAAAGATACACAGGATTAGTATTCTTATGAATACAAATAAAGTGCATGTTTGTAAAATGTGCAAATAATGACAGATTTCCTACAGAAAAAAGACCCATAAAATTACAGTAAAGAAAAACAATGATGGTGATTGAAATCTGACATGGAGTAGAAGACCAACAAATACTATGAAATAAATTTTGAGAAAATTACTTTCTTGGTGTCTTAGTCTGTTTTATTATATCCAAATCAAGGTAGAGTTGCCTACTTTTGAAAAATCCATGATAATAATAATATCAGAAATAATTTTGAACTTATCTTTTAAAATTATGCTTTAATGAAATGGCTTTTTCAGCATATAGGATACCACTATCTGAATGCTGAAATAGAGTTGTTTACTTTTTGATTCATCTCTTGAAGAGTTTGGACTATGGGGTAGAAATTGTAGGAAAAATACTTGAAGTTATTACAAGATTTTTCTAAAGAGAATCAACAGTGAAAGAGTTTGTTTCATTTTGAAGAAAGACTTACGAAGCATATGCTGACTGATGAATGTCTGAAGAGGCCAATGTTACATCCAGAAATGTATTCATGGTACAAAAAATGATCTCTTATACTATTTTTCAGTTTTCATATTTTGTCATATATTTTTCTACTTAAGAATTACTTTTAATTATCTGGTTAAAAGTGAGTCAATTACTGCCAATTTCTTACAAGTATACTGTGTTTGTGATGGAAAATTTTGCCTTCTCTTTACTCACTATCGTATATGTGATAACAAGTGTGTCCACTTTCCCTAGGGGAAAAGTGAGGTCATGCCAGTTCCAGGGCATCTAGCTTTGATGTTTCTGCAAGTTTCTGTTTGTTCCTCTTTTTATTTCATAGGCAATGCCCGCCAAAAGAATCCTTATTTTCTAAAGTTTCTAAGGAGAATTTTTAATTATTATTTTCATGAATGATTAATCTCTAGCAAGAGAAAATTAAGAGGATGCAAATAAGCTGATGGAATTTGTAAAGTGAGTTACTTGGTGAAGTAGCAGATGTTGAATATTTCAGTATTCCTGATCGCAGTTGCAGGGCTGTGCTGGGTGTAAGAAAACAAGTGAGGTACATTTTCTCAAGCACCAGTGAGACATTTGATCAATGTTCAAGTGGCAGACAAGCCTCATTATCACAGTGTCCAGCAGGTGTAGGTATTCAGATGGGTGCTGTCATTAAAGCAGTTTGTATGTCTGTGCTAATTACATTTCTCATTTCTAAGCAGAGGCATTTTTATCAATGCAACATTTGTCATCCTTGCAGCAGGTAGCCCAGGTACACTGAAAGATAAAATAATGCCTTTGTGGTCACACGGGGCTCTGTTGGAATTCTGCAAAAGGTATGATAAGAAAATCCATCCTTTTTGTCCCAAATACCATTAGGAAATTGAGACTTAAGTCAGATGGAAAGCCAAAAAATAGGAGCCATCACTACACATGTGTTTGCATTTGTGTGTAAGTTGCACCATATTGGGATTCACTGCTACATGTGCATTGTGGTTATAATTTGAAAGATAATAAATATTTTATTTTTATCCTATCATAGGATATAGAAAAATGTGTGTGTGTGTGTGTGTGTGTGTGTGTGTGTGTGTGTGTGTATTGTTTTATTTAATCCTCAAAGAAGGGTATGATTTCATCCAGGAGATTAAATCTCAGACAGTTGAATGATGCATCCATAAACAGAGTTGCAGAGCAGAGCCACAATTTCAGTCAAGATGTCAGGTTCTAAAACATAAGACATACTGTTACTACCCATAGTACATCCTTCAGCGCACTACCCAGACTTTAAATTGAAATAAATAAATAGAAAACATTAAAGAAGAAATAGAGCAATATAAAGCTTTGTGAGATATAATTGGATTTGCCCTGTGCACATCATCAATACTCAATTTGTTTTATTAGTTCTCAAATGTGCTCTGCAATCAGTTTTATGAACCACTCTATTGGCTTTTAGATACAACAACAAAGTCAAATGTCCAAATAGCTATCAGCAACATGACCTCAAATTTTAGATCATTTCTTCTTTAATCACATTTTTTTCTCCCCTGCCTCAGCTCCTAAGAAAAGGGAATTAATTAAAATGTGCTTTCCCCAAAATGATTATGTTGGAAAATAGAATTTGATGTAAGGAATAAATGCAGCTTTAGTACAATAGTACAAATAACTAAAGAATGACTTTTATATTCTCAATTTTTATATCATTGTGTAAGTTTAATTATATATTTTTTCAAAAATCTGCCAATTAATTGTATTATCATTAGAATCTAAGTTAGACATAAGTTCCATATACATAGGCACTCAACTTTGCATACTCATTTAGGATAATTTTGGTTAAAATTAAAATAATAGTTTTTAATTCTAAATTAAAGAACAAACAGCATATTAGAATTTTTTGTCTTCCCTATTTTTAATGTCTCATATTATTAAACAATTATTAAAGAGAATGTCTGTGGAAAAAATTAGCCCATTATCCCACAAGAGGAAATCAAGCCAGGCATATTGAAGTTTTTTAACCCTTCATTAATATTTTTATCTTACCATATATGATCCCAATATCTAATTTGTCCTCTTGTTTCTTTCATTACCTTTATATATTTGCCTCTCTCTCTCTGTCTCTCTCTCTGTCTCTGTCTCTGTCTCTGTCTCTGTCTCTGTCTCTCTCTCTCTCTCTCTCTCTCTCTCTGTGTGTGTGTGTGTGTGTGTGTGTGTGTGTGTGTGTGTGCACCCACGCAAAAGTCTTGCATGTTGGCAATATTTTTCTGTTAATATCTACCAAGACTTTCCCATTACCCATACAGTCAGTATTCCTCAGTGTCAAGAAGTTATTCCCGTATTAGTTTTCCCCTCAGAGTATGAAAACCGTTAGCTGTTACATGACTGCCTACAGAGTACCACATTACCATCGTCACTTGAGTTTGAAAGTAGTCTTGTGGATAGATTATGAATGACAAAATATATGAAGCTGTCTTGTGGCAACATTGGTAATCTGCCTTGAAGGTTCAGCAGCAAGTACATTCTCTACATACAAATTTGCTGGTGTCTCTAATGTGCTTTCTTAAATGGAGAGACTAAGGCTACACGAGTGTCATACTAAATTGGAAGAATAAAAGGTCTTCAGGAATTTATAGGGAAAACCATAAATGTAATCTGGATAATTTTCATCCAAAACTGATTTCATCAGAAGAAAAATGCCCTCCTAACTTGTTAAGCCATATAGCATTCAAGTGTCTAACTTTTGAATCTAATTTTAATCATGTATAAATTGCCAAGAGGACACTCAGTTTTGATCCAATGAGAAGAACTAGATGTACACTAACAATATTAGATTGAGCTAGACTCTATTACAACTATATATTTAAAAATCAGTAAATATGTATAATTCCACATACCATTGATGCCATTATTATTATTTTCCAAACCTTGTAAAATCATTTGACATGTTTTGTGCTCACATTTAAAATATATCATATTATAGATATTTTTAAATTTATTTTATTTTATTTTACAATATAATTCAACTTTACATATCAGCTATGGATTCCCCCGTTCTCCCCCCTCCCACCCTGCCCCCCTCCCCCCAGCCCACCCCCCATTTCCATCTCCTCCAGGGCAAAGACTCCCCCGAGGATTGAGATCAACCTGGTGGACTCAGTCCAGGCAGGTCTAGACCCCTCCTCCCAAGCTGAGCCAAGCGTCTCTGCTAAGCCCCAGGTTTCAGACAGCCAATTCATGCACTGAGCACAGGACCCGGTCCAACTGCCTGGATGCCTCCCAAACAGATCAAGCCAATCAACTGTCTCACCCATTCAGAGGGCCTGATCCAGTTGGGGGCCCCTCATCCATCGGTTCACAGTTCATGTGTTTCCATTCGTTTGGCCACTCGTCCCTGTATTCCATCCATCCCTGGTCCCAACAACTCTTGCTCACATTAAA
>CABHPP010129947.1:0-20906 GCA_902168425.1 Peromyscus attwateri | reverse complement strand
GAAAGAAAGAAAGAAAGAAAGAAAGAAAGAAGAAAGAAAGAAAGAAAGAAAAGGAAAAGCCCTGACAGGACATTATGAGACAAGAAACATCTAAAAATTAGTTCGTTTTCTGTTGGCCATCTACTGCTGGGCTCGCAGCCTACCCTTAAAAGTAGTTTGTTTCCACAGTGAAACTCCCTTGGAGAAAACTACAGTTTCATTTACATCCGGTTATCAACTGGAGATAGCTCCTGAGTTAGGCATGGGGACATATGTCTACTTCCCATTTCAGCTTTGGACTCCCATCTAGTGCAGACACCTTTTGTATAATATCATAGGTCCAGCTTTAATATTATACTATCCCAGGGGCCCAGAAGTGCGGGAATGAATCTAGATACACGGAGCTCTTTCATCACTCGTTTATTCGTCCTGCACCATCATTCTGTCCAATATTCTGCCCGCTTCTATCCGGACTCCTCTATACCTTTCCCAAGCCAGCAACACCTACATGTGTACAATACAACATAAGAATTGCAAGGTTCCCACCAGAAGCTTCCTGGCAACTTCATTTGCAACACAAAAAGGGAAGAGAATAAAGACAAAGTTAGATAGGAGCTGGAATAAATCAAACAAGGAATTTATGTGCTAGGAATATATCCTTACTGTGGTTAGGTGAAAACATTATGCGTCTATCATAAATGTGCTCAAACTATAAACCTACAGGTGATAGGGTAAGGAAATCTATGTCACTAAAAGTAAAACTGCCACTGTTCTCGGCTGCGGTTTTCCGACAGGGCGGGAAGGGGCACAGCTAGCTAGTCAATCTGCATCACAGCGTGAAGCACCTGGGGAGAGGAAGCCCCTTTGATCTAAGAAGTTGCTCTGGGGCGGTGGAAGAGCTGAACACTTGATTTGCATGATAAACAAAGCTAAGTATCTAGTAGCCTGATAGTCTCCTAGGCTCAGCAGGGGAGTTAGTACCTAGTGGAACAGTGTCTGAGAAGGTTAGCTGTTTGCCAAAATGGTTTGGAAGTATTTGGCACACTAAAATTTCATAACAGAAGACAGCTGAAATACTAAAAATTATGTAACGCCAAATATTCATAATAAATGGCTTGCCTTTTGACAGACACTTGGCCGGTCAATGTATAGCTTTAATACACAGCTGAATCTCTATAATATATTCTTACAACCCGTAAGATACACCATGCAGACCCAGTCATGCTGCCTCAGTCTCTGTGAGTTCATATGTTCAACAATCCTGTTGATAGGGAGGGCCTTGTTTCCTTGGTGTCCTCCATCCTCTCTGGCTCATACACTTTTTCTGCCTCCTCTTCCAGAATTCCCTGAGCCCTGAGAGAAGTGATTGGATGGAGACCGTCTATTTAACTTCTAGTGGTGACACAGCTCTTCAATGTAGTACAGCTTTTAAAATGTAGGTCTTCTAGTCACATAGAAATTATATATATATATATATGTGTGTGTGTGTGTGTGTGTGTGTGTGTATACATATATATATATATTATATCAAGGTGACAAGATAATTTGTAAGGCATGTAGAGATTGTTTTTTATAGTTAATATGCTTATTTTTCATTCTTTAGTTTTTATTGAAAACAAACTCCTCTTCCATACAATACATCATGGCCAGTCTCCCCTCCTGCCACCTTCTTCTAGCTCTTCCCACCTCCCCCATTCCCCAGATCCACTCACGCTCTGTTTCTTCTTTAGTTTTGTCTGATTTTGCTATATTTTTAAAATAAAAATAACACACATCAGAATGCCCAGCATGACAGTGTATATATAATTCGTATGCATAGGTGAATTTATATAAATAATTTGAAATATGGTTATATAATTTGAACATACATGTACACACATTATTCTTTAAAATCTATAATAATATTTTCAGCCATTCTTCTATGTTTATTTTTCTATTGGCAATCTCAACACATGAATTTTCTTTTAATATTTAATATTTAATACTGTTTACCATTTTAAATAGTGCATTTTTATTTTTGTAATAACATATAATGAGTGCTCTTATTATTAGTTTAGCAATACTACTCTATAGCTCACTGTTTTATTGCATCATACATATGTTAGCAACAGAGAAGCAGGGATAAAATGGTTAAATGACACCTATTCGTAGCCATCCCCGACACATTGAGAATAATAATGAAAGTTTAAAGTTGTGACATAAAGAACTCCACTGCAGATGATGGGTACACCGTTTGAAGAGGTGAACTCCATGCAGATGATGGGTACACCGTTTGAAGAGGTGAACTCCACTGCAGATGATGGGTACACCGTTTGAAGAGGTTAGCAGCAAACCTTGCTGAAATAACAGGTGTAAAACAACAGCTCCCAAACATCCCAACTCCTCAAAATTATAACCAATGTCCATTTTAATTAAATATCTTCAGATAAATATACCCGCCATCACACTTCTGATATCAACCCAGTAGGAAAGCATCCTTGTTGGAAAACTCCCTTCAAGTAAAGTCTGGGTATCTAAGGCAGAAACTGTCTTTCATAAAACACCTGGGAGTCTTTCTTCTATTTGTCCTACAACATGTTTTATGTTACACAGTAGAAGATGAGCATTTTTATTGATGGCAAAGTATTATCCTATTTGAAATCCAGATTTCAAAACAAAACTCGAACACAGTAAATTTCTTACATTCCTATATTTTATATACAAGTATAAGTGTCTTGATTTAGTTTAGAAAATTTGGTGGAACCTTACAAATTCTTCAGGTAGATTATATTCAAAGAAAGGCATATATTATTGATTGTGGCACAGAACTGGCTTACAAAATATTAATTTAATTTAAATAAAATTATTCAGAATAGAGATGGATTTAATGAAAATTACACAAATAGTGATATTTGTAATTGTAACATCAATTTTAAACACTCCCCATCCTATATAATATAAAAGAATAATTTGTTTTCTTGCAATACTTATAAAAACAAAAGTTATATATAATTCAGTTATACTTGAAATGTTTCTATTTATCACTATTGATGATCTCAGAATAGTCTAAAAAATAAGTAACCTGATTACTTAATCTCCAACATTCAAGTGACTGACCATTAGATCTGCAGGAGTGATGTCTTTGTATTGGTTCTTCTTCTGTCTAGGCTCTGATGCTGAAATATTCTCCAGCCATGTTCTGATGGCTCTTAACAGAGGCCATATGACCCTTCTCAGAGTTGTCTGTGGTGGGACTGGGATTCTCCTGCTGAGTTCACCATGTATGGAATACTACACCCAATCAAATCTCTGGTTTTCGACCTCAAAGAAAACAAATGATATGTTAATTTTTCATTGATTTCACAATAAATATATCATTTTAAAATAGAAAATCAATCAAATAATTCAAGTTAGGAATTTGATGATAGATATTCAGGTATTGTTGTGCCCAGATTGCGACCCCCAGAGAGACCACCAAAGACAAGCATGCCAGAATGCAAAAGTAAGGTTTAATTCTGAATATCCAAAAGCAATACAAGCCTAGGCAGAGACTTCGTCCAATACATCCAATGCAGTGGAGGTTCTCTGCAAGCTCAGTTTTTAAAGGGAAAAACCACAAGGTTACATCATTTAGGGGTGCTAGTATGGGTACAATTCTGATTGGCTCGCTTCTCGGGACTTTCTAGAAATCATGGCTTAATCTTATTTCTAAGGGAGTGGTTGCCCACCACCATTTCTCATTGGCTGCCCTCAGGTGGGGACATTTTATGGTCAGTTACCCTGGAAACCAGGGTTGGAACATTCTTTGGTCAAACAGTTACCTAGGGAGCCAGGGAGAGGACATTCCATAGCCCAGCAGTCATTACCTCATGACTACTTTGTGACTCTGTACTTTTACACTTCCTGGTTTCTGGAATCTGGACTGACTAGTTTCAGTAACTCATGGCCTGTACCTAAAAGGAGAAATCTTATGCCTTAGTTTTAGGGTGAAAACATTTTGGTCTTATTTCTAAGATGGCTCATTTTGGTCTCACAGTATCTTCCCCATTTTCAACAGCAAGTGTTTGATGAGAAATATGTTATTAAATCACAGAATAGGCCTAAGAGGCATTACTACATAGTCCATTAGATCTGTCAAAGAAAATTCCACAGAAACAGAAATGTCTTACCTCAGCATTCTGTAGTGAAAACCAGAATGATTCTTGTGTCTTGGGGATTGAGTTTGATGAGTTCTCACTCAGGTGTTGCAGAGGGCCCCTTCTCAAACTGTCACCACAGAGCTTTCCTGTAACTTCCAGAGCACAATGAGATCTCTATTACTTCTTTTAAAACAGCTATTATCTATATATAAGGACAAATGCTCATGAGCTCACTCATTTTGTTTTTTACAGATTGATATATAGTTAATATGAAGTTTTAGTTTATAACTTTAAATGAAGATTGATCTTTAGTGAGCTATAAGTTTTCAATTTTTTTTTGTTTTTATATGTTTTCCTGGAATATATCAATTATATATAATATGTCTGGTTATGACATTTTTACACATCTTCATTTCAATCAAATTCACACCTCACTATCATGTCTTTCCCCTCTGCTTCTGCCACTAAACTCATCCATCTCCTCAAGCAGCCTTACTTCTACAGTCCTGGCTTTAGTAGCTGGCCAAAGGAGTTTCACTGGGTTTTTATAATACATAGGTAATTTTGTAACCCAATTGATGTGATTGTAATGCAGTTATATGCAGGGTAAAGTAGTAACATTGTAAATGTAGTTTCCTGTCTTGTTGGGCCCTGCCCCCTCCCCCCCCCCCCCCCCCACCAACGTTGAGTAGCTGTTGCCTTGCTTGCTGACCTTGACCTGATGTCCTCCCTATCCTGACCGCTTACCAGAGGCTCCTTGTTTGTGTATCCTGCATTTGGTGTAAACAGCTAGGATGCAAAAATGTAAAACATCTGTAGTGAACTTCTGCCCTCGGGGTTCTCCCACTGTGCTGTAACCCTGTATTTAAGGTTTCCTCCCTCCTTCAATAAACAGCATTTGGCATTCCTCTGAGATGAATGACCCGATGTCTTGTCTCTGTTTTTAATCCTCAGCCCCTTGCTCGGAGATGGTGAACTGGTAGTAATGCGAGTGTTACTGCTACATGTTATTATAAACTTAAAAGTATTAAAAAATATAATTTTCCATTCACATTTCATGAAACTTTGGGTGATTATTTTTTGTATTTGTATCTCTTTTCTCTGAGCACTTACTTTACATGGAATTGCATGAAATTTTCCATATGAAATTTCATATATTGTAGATGTAACCGACCGCCTTATTAAATAAGAAACACAGAGCCAATGTAAAGGTGAAAGCCCAAGAGGTCAGAGCTAGAAGCCTTACCCGCTTTCCGCCAGCTAGACTCTCCCGCCAAGAGACTTCTCCGAAAAGGGGAGTTTCTTCCTGTGCGGTTGTCTTATAAAGAGTTCTGGTTCTTCCTTCTCATTGGTTGTAAACCCAATTACGTGGATGTCTCGTCACGGCCTCTCTGTACAGACCTCCCAAGTTTTCTATGGTTGGTATTGAGATTAAGGGCGTGTGTCTCCAATGCTGGCTGTATCCTTGAACACACAGAGATCTACCTAGTTCTGCTTACCAAGTGCTGGGATTAAAGGCGTGCACCACCACCGCCCTGGCTTTCCCTATGGCTTGCTAATAGCTCTGACCCCTAAGCAACTTTATTTATTAACATACAAATAAAATCACATTTCAGTACAAATAGAATACCACTATATCTCCCCTCTTCTAATTTAATAAAAAGAGAAAAAAAAGGAAAGTTGTAACTAATATAAGAAAAACTATATACAAAAGTACAGTAACTATATACAATATATACAAGTGATGAATACCTAAACAATGTCTAGTCCATTTGTATTTGACAAATTCAGAGAAAATAATTCCATTACTTATCTTATTTTGGTAAGTCCAAAATGTACCTAATTCCTTTCTATCCTAACTAATCTTCAACTATAATTAACTAATCTTTAAATATAACTAATTAAACTTTGACTATAACTAACTAATCTTCAACTCTCTCAGAGACCCAAGAAGGAAATAATATTACCTAACAAAAATAAAAACAGGAAGTGCATGCAAGCAGCTTCCAAAAAATTGTGAGTTGACAGAAACAGCCAGCTGCCTGGACCTGAGGTTTCTCTGCAGTGTTGGGGCATCATCTTCAGCCTATCGGCTTAGCGTATCTGACAGACTCATTTGTGAAGTAGGATGTACACAAGGTTAACAGTTCAACCTCACCTTGGGTGAGAGCAGTCCATGTACCAGAAATACCTGAATTCCACTAGTGTCATGTCCTGATTCAGGATTTTAAATTCTGGAAATTGTTGATGGTTTTTTAATTCAGCTGTCCATTCTTCTTGACCGTGTATGTGTGGCTTCATCTCAGCATTATATTGTTTGAAATCAATCACTTTTGAAAAATGTGTACATTGACCTGAAAAATACTTCCCTAAATCACATGTACACAACTAGACAAAATTAGCAGACTCAGTTTCTTCCTTCCCTTACAGGTATGTATGTGTTTGTGTTTGTGTTGTGTGTTTACAACAATTTAGACATGGAATACTTCATGCAAAGTATTGTTCAAATGCTTGTTCACAGTGAAACTGCTAGTGTGCAGTCAAATTTGAAAGGGAAACATTGAAATATTTAAAGTTTTACTTGCTGTTCTTCAAGTATATTTTACAGTTGCCCTAGGATATATAAATCTTTCTAACATTTTTATACATAATATTTATACATCTTTAAGTGGTCCGGTGTGATAAAATAATATGCAAATACACACAGTAATAAGTACTTGGATCACATCATTGATCATTTCTATGTGTAGAAATATTCAAAATCTTCCAATTATTTCAAAAACTTCCAATTATTTCAAAATCTATCATAGGTTTTTTTTATGTCTGTGGAAAGTAGTTACCTGCCTGTTAAGGAAATTCAGAACTAGTTCTTGCTATTGACTCCTGTTTCACTTCATGTCACTGAAAATTTTTTCCCATGTTTCCATTCCCATACTTTTCAGGAATTGTGATTGATTTAAAAAAAAGTGTCATATTTACCATTTAGAAGAATGCCACATTTCCCTTCTCCATTCACCAGTTTCTGATAAACATCTCAGTTGATCCCACTCGGTTACTGTGAGTAGCACTGAAATAAGCCTTGGGGTGCATGTATCTCTTTTTTTTTTTTTTTTGGTTTTTCGAGACAGGGTTTCTCTGTGTAGCTTTGCGCCTTTCCTGGAGCTCACTTGGTAGCCCAGGCTGGCCTTGAACTCACAGAGATCCGCCTGCCTCTGCCTCCCGAGTGCTGGGATTAAAGGCGTGCGCCACCACCGCCCAGCCGTGCATGTATCTCTTTGATGCAGAGATTTCATTTCTTTTAGATGTGTATTCCATACCAGGCAATGGTTAAGATAACAGGAACCAAAAACAAGTGTTCTAACACACTCTTTACCATTCAACCAAGGTTTTGAGAGAACCTATTTCTGTAAGATTATGAATATAACTTCTTCGAATAGATAAGTTTGTAAGAAAATCCCTGCATGTATTAGTAACTCAATGTGTCATTTCTCTAAAATGATTGGAAGCAGAAGAATTTTAAATTTCTGTATATTAAATCTAAAGTACATTAATATTCTGAATTTTGAGGATTTATAGTCAATATAGCTCTCAATATACTCTATGATCTGCCCCTACAACCATATGGATTATTGCCCTTGGTAAGGTCGCAATATTCTTTGTGATGCTAAAAGCTATTTTGGGAATTCCTATTGATTTCCACAGCTCACCACACTTTGAAATAATCTTTTACTATGGAGAGTATTTTATGGATCATGGTCACATTCCTGGTTTTATTCTAACGTGGATGTTGATAACTATCTAGCTTACATCTTTCCATTGGCATCTCAATGATCATGATATTCCTTATTACAATTCATACCTTTCTCTTAACTATAAATGTATAATAGTGATTCTTAATTCTATCCATGTGACTGTCATGTACTCTGTTATTAATATTTGAAATACTTTTCTTAATTTCCTATGATATAATCAATTAATTTGATCTACTAACTCAACTAAAAGCATCATAGATATATGCTTTTCATACTTTATTTCATGCACATAATGTCTGGCTGAAAACAAAGTTGTGAAAACAGACTGCTTTTCATTTGCTTGCAACTTATCTATTTATCTGTTTTTTTTATCTCTAGTCAAATTTTCAAATTTTTTAGCTTCATCTTATCCACATATAAAAAGTTATGAAATAAGTTTCTTTTAATATTCCTGAATAGAAATAGTAGCAAAGGAGTCCTTTACTTATTTCCTGGCACATAAAAAATGTGGCTCAGCATGTTAGAGAAATTATCATCAAGATCTCTAAGCCATATGCAGACCATTACTCTGCATCTCATACACATTTACCACAGGTAATTTCGTACATAAAAACAGAACTTCACATACTGGCTTGAAATATTTGTTAAATTATAATAAGGAAATGCTGTTTGTGGTCTACACTGTGTCCTCCAGGAAATAGGATAATGCTCATTCTATTTCCTCTAGAGAACACCCATTGTCTTGAGACTTGTGCATATAGTATTTCTCTGCTTAGGAATGGCCACTTATGCTGCTCTGTTAGGAAAAGTTTCACATCTGCTCTCTTAATTTAGTTAATAATATATTTCATAATAAATGGAAATATGTAGAACTTTGTCCTCATATAAGAAGTTTAGTTAACCCACACATGCCTTTATTGATTTTACATGCCCATCTGTATAACTATTAAAGCTGATCATGTTTTACATCCTTTGTCCCTTATAGAGAGAAATTAAGTCCCTTGTCTAGTGATGTGCCCCCATATAAGTTACAAAAAAATTCAACAATTAACCAGTTAGTTTATAACCTTTAAAATACAGAGTAGACTAACAAATTATAATAGAAATAAATTAATGGAAAAATAACAGTTTTCATGCTATTCTATTATCTCAAACATTTTAGATATTTCAAATATGGTTGAATAACAATTATGAACTAAACATGTAGTTGTCCTCCCCAATATGCGTTCATAGGGCAAACTTTCTTCATTGCTTCATTTGACAAATGAAATACAACACAACGAGCAATAAAGATGCTACTGCTGGCTGAGCATTCTGAAATGATCCCCTATGGCCAGAAATGCTTAGCACACACCTGCATGTAATTAAAGCGGAAATCTTTATTTTATGATTTAATACGCCAATTTTGAGTGTATTATATGTGGTTCCTTGTTACCAAGTATTTTAACGTCAGTTGCAGACTTGCATTTCTGTCTCCTAGCCCACATATCATATTGAAATCATCACGGATGGAAATATTTGAAGTAGTGCTTTAGTTAGCAGGACTGTGCAGTGGAAAGAAAGGCCAGCAGAAGCAAGGTGAGGGATGCACTTGTCATTTACATGGCATGTATTTCACTTCCTGAGGTAATTGTTAATTCTTTACTTCTGTTACTTTTCAAAGTGAAAGAAAATATTCCTATTTGAATATATATTTTTCTCAGCATTCATTAGCATAAAAGATAATTAAAGCTTAAGATTAAAACTATTCGACAATTTCTAAAGCAGTTGCAAATTTATTCCTTCTCTGTTAATATAAAATATCATTTAATGATATAGGAAATCTACATAGTCATAACTTGTTTTCAGTTAATTATGAAGTACATTTTAAAATGATCATGTTAAATACATCTTTTTTGTATAAGAAATAATACACATTCTATAAATACTGATAACTTCTTTTGTTGAGAAATAGAATTTTATATTTTAATTATTATATAGTTAAAATCTTCTAAATTTCATTTTTATTGAAATACATAAATTATGTGATAAACAGCATGTGATTTATTAACGTTTTAAACTGTCTTATTTTTCTAATAAAGTAATCATTTCATTTCAATGATTGAAATAGTTATTCTATATAGGAATAGGCATTTCTCCTGTGTTCTATGGCATTGAGAATACTTACATATATACAAATTTATTTATAAAATATAGAGTAGTGCTTTTAGCTGCATGTTGTACAATTTAGGGGAAAGCTTAAGAATGTATTTACATTTTAAACATAATGTTGGATTAATATATTCTGATTTTCTTTTTTTCCCATGGCCAGAAATTATCCTTCTCACTGATTACACCAACTTAAGAATTTTATATGCTTCATATAAGTGAAAACAAGTAGCATTTGGAATTTCTAAGTAGTATACTTCTTTATTTGTGTCTTAAATAATTATACCATGATGTTTTTAAGATCCATCCATGTGAGGAGTTACAATGTTGAATATACTTCTTTTGTCAGGCCAAGTGACATTCTACAGTCAGTAAATCATACTTTCTTTATTTATGCTTTTGTATATGCTTAATGGGTTGTTTCTACTGATTAGACTCTAGTGTCACTTTAATACAGTAATGTTTTTTTTTTTTTACTACACACTGAGAATTGGAGTTGTTGGATTATTCTATAATTACATTTTTAAATATTTGAGGAATTCCTGCACTTTGTGTTATATTGGCATTCTCATTTTGCATTTCCACCAACAATGAACTGGAGTTCTGTTTTCTTCATTTTCTTTCTTTCTTTCTTTCTTTCTTTCTTTCTTTCTTTCTTTCTTTCTTTCTTTCTCTCTCTCTCTCTCTCTCTCTCTCTCTCTCTCTCTCTCTCTCTCTCCCTCCCTCCCTTCCTTCCTTCCTTCCTTCCTTCCTGTCTCTTTCTTTTTTTTCTTTCTTTCTTCCTTTCTTTTCTTTCTTTTGGGATATGATTTCTCTATGTAGTCACAGATGTCCTGGGAACTTTATTTATAAACTAAGCCTCAAACTCACAGAATCTCCTTGTCTCTGCCTACTAAGTGCTTGGATTAAAAGTCTGTGTCACCATACCAAAAAAACTGTAACTGTTCCTACCCAGTACCAGGGACTTGGGCTTGAGTCAAAGGTCTTTATAAACAAAATATATGATCATTCTCTCCAGGGAAGCAGGTAGATGATCACTACTCTCTTTCCACTCCATATACAGTCCCCCAGCTTCATCCCCAGCCCTTTAGCAGATACCCTGCTGCTGCCTCCCCTTCTGCTTTTCTCTATCTCCAGCTAATTATGCAGATCTTCTCCTACAGCCTTTCTAACTACCCCATTCCTTCCTTTCAGTTACCAACTCCAGCAGCCATTCCCTGGGAACTGACCAGCCACATCTGTCAGGGAAGCAATTAGAAATATTCATTGTTTCCCCTCTCCAAAACTAACTTCCTAGTCTAATTCCCAGCTCTGTAGCAGACCACCTGCTGTGGCCTCTCCATCCTCTCTCTTCCCTTTGGTGGAACACCTAGCCCACTCCCCCTTCTACACCAAACTTATTCAAGAATGTCAGCTCCCAATTACTAGAGACAAGTTCTACCCATAACCCTTAGTAGCCACACTGTGCAGAATCTCAAAATTCCCTATAGGGCAACTCACATCCAGGACATTGTCCTAAGAACTAGAGAGGGTAACAGGAAACAATAATTGAAACACTCACCCAACAAAGACAAGACCAAATATTAGCACCTAGAATTACAAAGATCCCAAACACAGATGCCTAGAGACCAGTGCAAAAACTCAAAACAGCGAGGACAATACATTTCCACTGTTACACAGCAACTTTATTAAGTAGACTCTGAGAAATGCAATATAGCTGAAACAGAAGATACAAACTTTAAAATGGCATTCATGAATATACTATAAACCTTTAAAGAAGATATGAAAGAAATATGAAAACACAGTGGATTGAAATGAAGAGAAAACAGTTCAAAACATGAAAATTGAAATAGAATCAATAAGAAAAAACCTGAGGGAAAGTTGAAAATGAAACATTTAGGAACGCCAACAAAAAATCTCAGAGGCAAGACTCACCAGCCAAATAAAAGAGATGAAAGACAGAATCTCAAGCACTGAAGACACATTAGCAGAAATGCACACCTTGGTTAAAAAATGTTAAACCTTAAAAAATCCAGATAAAAAACATCCAGGAAATCTGGGATGCCATAAAAATACCAAATCTATGAATAATAGGAGTAGAAAAACAATAAATCTAGATCAAAGACAGAGGAAAATATTTTCAACCAAATCATAGAAGAAAATTTCTCTAACAAAAAGGAGATATCTATCAAGATATAAGAAGCATACAGAACAGTAAACAGACAGGACAACAAAAGAAATTCCCCTCAGCACATAATAATTAAAACACTAAATGTACAGAACAAAGACAGAATATTAAAAACTTCAAGGGAAAAAGAAAAATAAACATGTAAAGGCAGATCTATTGGAATTACAGCTGATTTCTAAATGGAGATTCTAAAAGTCAGAAGAACATAGTTAGATGTGCCAAGGACTCTAGAGACCAAAAATGCCAACCCAGACTACTATATCCACAGATTGGGAAAGAAAGACATTCCATGATAAAAGCAAATCAAAGGAGTATTAATCTACAAATACAGCTCGACAGAGTGCTAAAATGAAAACTTCAACATAAAGAGGTTTATCACACACACAGGAACACAAGAAACAAATAATATCAGACATATAAAAGAAAGTGTACTGGGGGGTACATCACAACAACAAAATTAATGAGAATCAACAAACATTGGTCATTGACAACTCCCAAAATCAATAAAAACAGGACCTGCCTTTCTATTGCTATCATGAGACACACTTAACAACAAGAATATAAACATTGTCATCAGACACAGTAGCAGATTCAGAGACTCACAGCCAAACACAAGGCATAGCCAGGGGAGCGCCTCAGAAGTTCTTAGGAGCCAGAGGAGTTAAGGACAGAGCAAGAACACAAGCCATAGAATTAACTCAGCAGGACTCACAGGGACTCAAAGAGATGGACACAACAGCTACATATCCTGGGTGGTTCTGAGCTAGGTCCTCTGCATATATGCTACTGTTATGTAGCTTGATGTTCTTGTAGAAATCATAAAAGTCAAGAGTTTGGGGTATCTCTGATTCTTTGTCTGAGCTTGGAACCCTTTTCCTCATACTGGATTGCCTCTTCTAGACTTGATTAGAGGGATTCTGGGTAGTCTTATTGGATTTATTATTTATTTATTTATTTATTTATTTATTTATTTATTTGTTGTTGTTTTCAGTTTTTTGTTTGTTCTTGTTTTGTTTTGTTTTTCAACACAGGGTTTCTCTATGTAGCCGTGGCTCTTCTGGAACTTGCTCTGTAGACCAGGTTGGCCTCGAACTCACAGAGATCTGCCTGCCTCTGCCTCCTGAGTGCTGAAATTAAAAATGTGCACCACCACCGCCTGGGTTTTTACTGGAATTTTTAATGCCATGTTCAGCTAATATCCCCAGTAGGCCTGCTCCACTTTTTTTTTTTTTAAATAAGGGAAAGGAAAGAGGAGTGGATCTGTGGGTGAGAGTTTGTTGAGGGGGGGAATGGGAGGAATGGAGGGAAGGGAAATTGTGTTTGAGAAGTAATGTATGAGAGAAGAATAAAATAATTTTAAAAGGAAATCTCCAAGATTATATTGCAATTCTAAACATCTATGCACCAAACATAATGGCCCCTAAGTCATAAAAGAAATTCACCTATAGCTTAAATTACACATAGACCAGCAGAGAGCTAAAGTGAGTGATTTCAAAACTCCACTCTTGAAAATAGACAGGTCATCCAGACAAAAGCTAAACAGAGAAATGCTGAGGTTAAATGATGATGTAAAACAAATAGTCCTAACAGATATTTACACATTTCACTCAAACACAAAAGAATATACTTTCTTCTCTTCACTTCATGGAACTTTCTCCATAATTGTCCACAGAGGCTGACACAAAGCAAGTCTCAACAGATTCAAGAAAATTAAAATAGTAACTTGTATGCTATCAGACCACCACATTAAAACTGTATTTAAACAACAGTAGAAACTCCAGAAAGTCTACAGACTCATGGAAACTGAACAACTCTGTACTGAATAACTATTGTGTGAAGAAAGAAATATTAAAGAAAAATTATAGACTTTCTAGAATTGAATGAAAATGGATACACTGCATACCAAAACTTGAGGGACACCATGAATTTGGTTCTAAGAGGCAAAATCATAGCATTGTGTCTACTTAGAGAGATGGAGACACACACACACAGACACAGAGAGTGACAGAGACAGAGACAGAGACAGAGACAGAGATAAACACAGAGTATATCTCATAGTAGTGACTTAAAAGAATATATGAAAGCTCTAGAACAAAAAGAAGAAATCATACCTCCAAAGGAATATACAGCAGGAAAACGTCAAGCTCAGGGCTGAAATCAGTAAAAAAGACAAAAAATAATCAATACAAAGAATCAATGAAGCAAACAGTGGTTGTTTGAGAAAGCCAATAGGATTGCAAATCCTTAGAAAACTGACAACAAAGTAAAGAAAAAAGGTGTAAGTTTAAAAAATTAGAGACAAAATGGGAAACATAGCAACAGGCATAGAACACATCCAGGTAACCATAAGGACATCATTTAAAAACCTATGCTCTGTCAGATTTGAAAAGAAATAGATGGTTTTCTTCATATGTATAACACCTACCAAACTTATATCAAGAAACCACAAAATCTTCAGTATGGCAAATAACAGCATCATCAATACAATGCAGAAAGCTACAGAACTGGGAAAAAAAATTAACCATCTATACATCTGATGTAGGGCTAATAGCAACAACAACAACAAAAGGAACTCCTTAAACTGGACATCAAGAAAACAAATATCTTAATTTAAAAAAATGGTATCCTGATTTAATATTCAAAATTCTCAAAGAAGAAACTTAAATCACTGTGTAGTCAGGATGTGCTGTAAGACAGAAAAATGTATTTCTAATTGAAAAAAATAAAGTACATTAAAACAAAGAAAAAGAAATGTTCAGCATCCTTAGTCATCAGGGAAATGCAAATAAAAACCACCTTGATACTTCATCATACACCTGTCAGACATGTTAACATCAATAAAACAAATGACAACTTATGAAGTCAAGGGGACTCTCCTCCATTTTTAATGGGAGTGAAAACTTGTATAGGTACTGTGGGAATCAATGTGATGTGACAGTTTCTCAGAAAGATGAAAATCAATCCAGCTATGCCATTCTTGAGCATATACTCAAAAGACTCTGCATTGTACTACACAGACAACTGCTCAGCCATGATCATTGTTAACCTAGTAATCAGAGTTGGAAGTTGGAAAAAACCTAGAAGTCTGTCAACAGATGAACGGATAAAGAAAATTTCATGCATTTATACAAGGGAATATTACTCAAATATTGGGGGAAAAAGAAATCAGGAAATCCTCAGGTAAATGCCTAGAGCTAGGAAAACATCATCTTGAATAAGTTAACCAAGAACCAAAAAGATAAATTTGGTATATATTTACTTCTTGTGTGAATGTTAACACTTAAACCACTCTTAGTTTCAATCTGTGTAATCATGGAGGTTAGGTATAGACTAATTGACTAATGGGTAGGGATGGATCTCCCTAAGAAGGAGAAATAAAATATAGTTATGGATGGATGAGAGTAGGGTATTGGAACATGATAATAAAGTGGGGAGGGGAAAGAAGTATGGGATGAGGGAGGGGAAGCTAAAACTAAGAGGGCTTGTGGGGTCATATAGAAACCTAATACAGTAGAAGCTTCCTAAAATATATATGTTTATATGGTTGTGTGTGTGTGTATGAAGGCAATCTAAATTAAACTGCAAATAACAGGAGACATTGAACAAACTGTATATCTCTTGTCACCAAATGAAGCTTCCAGTACTGGAAATGGGTTACATCTAATTGAATTATTGAACAAACCCACGAAAATCATCAAACAACCCAGGATATTGCCAAGGCTGTTGATTTCTTTCCACAAACTGATAAGATCCAATTGCCTTACACAACACATAAACAACTCATTGAACATGAAGAAGTTGAGCTGGTGCCTGCTCAGAGCTTTCATCCCTACAGTCCAGTTCCTTCTTGGTACTGGAAGGCACTCTGCATGCAATCAAAGGAGAAAGGTGAACGTCAGCACAGCTGCAAACCCTTCCATCTACAATGGTGTCCTGCCTGCAATATATGCTAGTGCGGCAGTGGCACAAAACTTGTGGGAGCAACCAAACAACATCTGGTTTTACTTCAGGCCACTCCATGAGATGGAACCCATACTTGACACTGCTTGAGTGGTCAAGAATCTGAGACCATGTAATAACGGAAAAACAAAATTCTACTGTTGTGCTAAAGAAATCTAACAATAACATGACTCCTAGTGATAGTATACTCATAAGTCAGTGCCCTGCTCATCCATCATCACAGAAGCTTCTTACTGCAGCAGATGGGTCCAAATGTGAATAAGCATTGCCAGACATATTCAGAGAGTGAGAAATCATGGAACACTCACCCCTAAATGGAATTTCTCAAATCCCTTCCCTCAGAGCTTAGAGAACTCTGTAGAAGAGAAGATGGAAATGGTATAAGAGCCAGAGGTAAGGAAGACATCAAGAAAACAAGACCTTCTAAACATAGCACAATTGAAAAGCATATAAACACCCAGAGAATTTGGTAGCATGCACAGGTCCTTCATAGGTCTGCATCAGTTGAGTTCCTAGAACTGGGAGAAGTAGACACATGCTTCCATCCCTAATCTATAAACTAGCTCCAGATGACAACTATTTGTAAATGAAAACTCAGCTTCCTTCTAGAAAAATCTCACTGGGAGAAGAAAACCATTGCTTTATTATTTTTTTTTACATTTTTTATTATTTATTTACTTATTTTACATCCCTCCTCTCCCCCAATCACTCACCTACATCTCCTCTGTCCCACCAACCCAATCCTCCTTCATTTATGTTAAGAAATGGACAGGTCTCCCATGGATATCAACAAAACAAGGAATATCAAGCTGTAGTAAATTAAAGCACCTCCCCTTGTGTTAAGACTGAGCAAGATAACGTAGTATGAGGAACAGGTTCCAAAAAGCCAGCCAAAGTGTTAGGGACAACCCCTGCTCCCACATTAGGAGTCCCACAAGTAGACTAAGATACATAACTGTCACATATATGTAGAGGGCCTAGGACAGTCCCATGTAGGCTTACCGGTTGCTAGTTCAGACTCTGCGAACACCTATGAGCCTAGGTGAGTTGATTCTGTAGGTTTTCCTGTGATGTCCTTGACCCCACTGAATCCTACAATTCTTCATCCCTCTCTTCAGCAAGATTCCCTGAGCTCCACATGTTTGGCTGTGGGTCTCTTCCTTTGTTTCCATCAGTTACTGGATGAAGACTCTCTGATGACAATTTGGGTAGGCACCAATCCATGAGTGTAGGAGAATATCGTTAGGCACAATTACATTGACATTTTTTTTTCTCCAATAGTGTTTGGTTCTCTCTTTGTTCTCTAGGCCATCCAGCCTCTGGGTCCTAGAACTCTAGGAAGTGTTGGGGGTGGGCTCACTCTAATGACATGTACTCAGGCTGGACCAATCATTGGTTAGATACTGCCACAATCTTTGTGGCAAACTTACCACAGCACATCTTATAGTCATGGGTAGAATATTATGTGGCTGATTTGAAGAAAAGGCTGTTTCTCAGGTCCCACCAAGCCCCCGCAGTCCCATGGCCCACTTATAGAATAATCACTCAGGGGCTTATATTAATTATAACTTCATTAGTTTTGACATTTTTTTCAAACAAATGTGATAAGAATATAAAATGAACCAAATATTATTATCTCTTAAGTTTGGGAACATCCAATGCTTAAATCAGGAAGAATGAAAAGGAATTCAAAATGGATTAAAACTTTGAAACAAAATGTTGCTAGAAATCTGATAGATTCTAAAGGAAATCTGGTGAGAAAGATCATGACATTGATTTTTACAATGTTGTCATATTAAGAGGCAATCATTCCAAATGGAATAGTTGTACATAGCAAAGGAAAGAATCAATGGAGTAAAATGCAATTGTTGTTAGAGGAGAGATTTACTTCAACATGTGCAACATATAGAAGCTTATTCTGAACAACGTATTATTAACTTCTTTGGTTAACTAAAAATTATTGTATGTGGATTTCTGCGCACCGCAGCACACACACAGAGGCCAGGGGACACCTTTGTAGAGTTGGTTCTCCCTTTCCATATTGGAATCAGTCTCAGGTTGTCAGGTTGTGTTATAAGCTCCTGGCCACCTTAAGCCATCTTGTAGCCTGCAAGTTAAAACTTCTGTGAAACAATAACAGGGAAGCCCCAATGAAACTAAAATAGTGGTCTAAGAAACTGAATAAAAGAAACAAACAAAAAGATGTACAAATGATTACCATATGTACAAAAATTGTAACAATCAAATGTTTAAAGTAAAATTCTGGGATAGGTTGTTTTTGAGGAGATTTTTGAAATTTTTGCATTAGCATAGTTAATTGTATATACTAGTGGGTTATATTATGAATTTTTAAAAATTTATACAATATTTAGATTGTAGTCATCAACTGTCGTCCTACCTTATCTCCCCACTACAACTAATAAAATATATTTCTTCATACCTAATCTTCTTTCTACTCCTTTTTTTTAAGTTTAAAAGTTTTTAGTAGTGGTAATGTATTAAAACTGAACATCTATTTTGAACTTGCAACATATAAAGCATGTTTAAATCTTGATGAAACTCAAAAGGTGAATATACTGATATCATTTTCATTAAGACATAATAGAATATCAACCAAACTCATATTTGTTCCATCTTTTTTTGTTTGTTTGTTTGTTTGTTTTGTTTTTCAAGACAGGGTTTCTCTGTGTAGCTTTGCGCCTTTCCTGGAACTCACTTGGTAGACCAGGCTGGCCTCGAACTCACAGAGATCCGCCTGCCTCTGCCTCCTGAGTGCTGGGATTAAAGGTGTGTACCACCACCGCCCGGCTGTTCCATCATTTTTATCATATTATTTATAAATTTAAGCTCTTACTTGATCTTGACTTTAGACCTCCCAAACTAATCTTTATTTTAGCTGATTTTCTTTTATTGAAAATTTTTTCATACAATATATTTTAATTATGGTTTTTCTTCCCCCAGATCCTCCTAGTTTCTCTCCACCTCCCTTCCCAACCTGATCCACACCCTTTCCAACTCTTCTTAGAAAACAAATAGGCATCTAAGGAATAATAATAAAATTAAATAAATCAAAAACAAATAAATTGGAATAGGACAAAACAAATAGAAGACAAAAAAAGTAAAAGTATAAGAAATATATCAAGATGTGGAGACACACACATTTGCACACACAGGTATTTTATTAATACACAAAAATGGATGCTACAATATGTGCACAAAAGACTGTAAGAGTTAAAAAATGAAAAGTCCTGGGAAAACATTATGAGACAACCTCCAAATATGGCATTGATTTTGGTTTGTGACAGCAGTCCACTGCTGGGCATGGGGCCTTTTGCTGTGGAATGTTTTTCTGTATGCTGTGAATATGTGTTGCTCTGATTGCTTGATAAATAAAATCTGATTGGCCAGTAGCCAGGTGGGAAGTATAGGCTGAACAAGAGATGAGGAGAATTCTGGGAAGAGGAAGGCTGAGTCAGGAGTCACCAGCCAGACACAGAGGAAGCAAGATGACAAGGCAGAACTGAGAAAAGGTACCAAGCCACGTGGCTAAACATAGATAAGAAGTAAGGGTTAATTTAAGTGTAAGAGTTATAAAACATTAAGTGGGAGGTATAAATAAAAATAAAAATTGTCAAAAATAAACATTAAAAGGAAATGTTCCTTCAACATATGTGTGGAACAATTTAAAGACTATTGGAATTAGTTCTTCTACGAAAATCTGGTAGAATTCTGCACTGAAACCATCTGGTCCTGGGCTTTTTTTGTTTGGGAGACTTTTGATGACTGTTTCTATTTCTTTAGGGGTTATTGGTCTATTTAAATAGTTTATCTGCGAAAGCTTCTCAGTTTCAAGAGGCCCCATTGATTGATTGTTTCTCTCAGTGTCTGTGCTACTGGTGTTATATTTAGGAAGTGATATCCTATTCCAATGCGTTCAAGACTACTTCCTACTTTCTCTTCTAGCAGGTTCAGAGTAGCTGGATTTATGTTGAGGTCCTTGATCCACTTGGACTTAAGTTTTGTGCACAGTGATAGATATGGGTCTATTTGCAGCCTTCTACATGTTGATATCCAGTTATGCCAGCACCATTTGTTGAAGATGCTTTCTTTTTTCCATTGTACACTTTTGGCTTCTTTGTCAAAAATTATATGTTCATAGGTGTGCGGATTAATGTCAGGTCTTCAATTCGATTCCATTGGTCCACATGTCAGTTTTTATGTCAGTACCAAGCTGTTTTTATTACTGTAGCTCTATAGTAGAGCTTGAAGTCAGGGATCGTGATGCCTCCAGAGGTTGTTTTATTGTACAGGATTCTTTTGGCTATCCTGGGTTTTTTGTTTTTCCATATGAAGTTGACTATTATTCTTTCCAGGTCTGTGAAGAATTGTGTTGGTATTTTGATGGGGATTGCATTGAATCTGTAAATTGCTTTTGGTAAAATTGCCATTTTTACTATGTTAGTCCTGCCTATCCATGAGCATGGGAGATCTTTCCATTTTCTGACATATCCTTCAATTTCTTTTTTCAGGGACTTAAAGTTCTTGTCATACAGATCCTTCACTTGCTTGGTTAGTGTTACCCCAAGGTATTTTATGTCATTTGTGGCTATTGTAAATGGTGATGTATCTCTGATTTCATTCTCAGTCTCTTTGTCAATTGTATATAGGAGGGCTACTGATTTTTTTGAGTTGATCTTGTATCCTGCTATGTTGCTGAAGGTGTTTATAAGCTGTATCAGTTCCTTGGTTGAATCTTTGGGG
>CABHPP010129946.1:6482-27455 GCA_902168425.1 Peromyscus attwateri | reverse complement strand
TTTTTTTTTTTTTAACTGATGGATGGTGCAGCATGTCTCCATGTCTCCATGGTTGTTTGTTGCTAAACTTTATATAATGTGTGGTTTCAATTCAGCTTGAAAAATAATCTCACTATATGTAGCAGTACATTATATGTACATTATATGTAATGTTAGTATTTCTGCTTTGAATCCTTGATATTGCAATGGAATTCCTACTTTATTAAATGTATTTGATATGCTAGTTACTGTGTGTGATTTAAACTTCTTTTCCTTTCTCCCTTTCCTGGTTGTGTGCTTCCTTTTACAACAAGCTTCTAGAAACAGGTAGTTCTGAGAATTACTGAGCTATGTTTGTAATGCAGGTATACTTAGGGAGTATGTAAAATAATCATTTTAACAAAAGAAATAGCTATTTAAAATTTAATACTAACTATGGGAAAAGGGTCCATTGTGTAAAACATAGTTTATCTTTGGATTCAATGTTTGTCTTTGGTTTTACAAAGTAGCTTGTATTTTCAGTATTTTCTACATAATATGGTAAAAAGTAGAGCAATTGCAATGCATCAATAAAATGGGTAAATTTTCTGACTGTGGCTGTTTTTACTTCTGATTAGGGCATAAAGGGGACCCATAAATAGCATCTTTGGAGTGACTAAACATTCTATTTGAAGATGAGTAGAATACTATTACATTAGAATAGCTTTGTACAAGGCTCTAAAATGGAAATGAATGCCATTTTGTAGGAAGTATTTCCCAAGAGGAAAGTGTCTCCAGGGCCCTGGACTCCTGACTCTGGCCCTTTGAAAAGGCAGCTGGCTTTTGAGATAACTTTGTTTTCTAGTGTGTGTCACCAGACATTTGCAGCAGTAGAGTGAAAACAGGTACAGAAGGAGGGTTGTGTTCTCTCCTTTGGCCCTGGCAGAGCTTGTTGCCTCTTTAAAGAACAGCCTGGGCCTTGAGAGATGGCTCGATGGTAAAGCATTGGCTGCTCCTATGGAGGATCTGGGTTCAATTCCCGGCACCCACATCAGATGCCTCACAATTAATTATAACTCCAGCTGCAGGGGTTCTACCCTACATACACACCCACACAGACACATAAAGAAATCTTTAAAAACAAGGAGAGCCTCTGATCAAATTTCTCTTGATTCCAAAGTGAACAAAATTTTCTCTTGAAAAGAAACAGGAATTTGTCTAGATTCCTTCAGTGGAAGGTCCCTGAGTAAATGATGTTTATTTGACTTCTTTTAATGTATGTTCCTGCCTAACTTTACAGTGGCCAGTTAATTTACTTTGGACTAATTTGCAGTCGTAGCTGGGTAGAAATGAGAAACACGGGCTGGAGAGGCGGCTTAGCCGTTAAGAGTGTGGACTGCTCTAGCAGAGGACAGGAGTTCAGTTCTCAGCAGTCATGTCTGGCAGCTCACAACCTCCTGTAACTCAGCTCTGGAAGATCTGATGTCCTCCTCTGGTCTCCATGGGTACTTGTATCACATGCACATACCTATATACAGCCATACAAAAGTACACATAACTTTAAAAATAATAAAAAAGAAACGAGAAATACTTTAAAAAACCCTACTGAACCCTAACCAAGAGAAATGACTGATAGTCTGTTCTCTCCCAGTAATAGGAAAGTCAGAACATATTTGTTTTGATTTAGACTACATTGTAATTATTTTTTCAGGTTACTTCCCCCAAATCTGTGAATGTAAATTAGCTTGTCTCTGATGCACCTTCCTGTTTTGGCAAGGGAATACCTGGAAAGCTATGTTAAATAGCTCTCAGGTTCTAATTTAAGTCAGCTAGTTTAAAACAACAACAACAACAACAAAACAAACACAAAAACACTTCTCAACAACCTCGGGTTTTATTGTTGAATTTTATCTTATATATTTCTTTCCTTGGGCTAAGTCAGAGATTTGGTACTCTAGAGGGAGCCCTGTATTTTGAAGAAAAACCTGCAAATTCAACCCATTTGGCTTGCTTGGGTAGAGTTTTTCCACACGAGGTGAAGCCCTACTCTGATTTCTCTATTTCTTGTGAGAGATGGCCCCAGGTGCTCAGCGCAAGGTGGCGCCAATGAGCTGTGGAAATTTGACTTCACTTTGCCCCGCAACCCCCACCCCCTCAAACCTCATCTCCTGTGTTTCTGGCTTCACTGAGCAGGGCAGAAAAAAATCCTTTCTGTTATTGCTGGAGAAGGGAAGGATTAATGAAGGGTGTCGGGTTCTTCCTAAGTCAGCACTGGAAGCCCTCCTAAAGCGAATGGAGTTTGCTGAGTGCCCCCGGGGTCTCGGCTTCCTGCCGCTTCCTCTCTTCAAGCCCTGTGTGACTGTCCAGAAGGCCTTTAGATTGCCGTCCCTTCCCCATCCCAAGGAGCTTACAAACCTAAGCTGCTGGTGGTGGTTAAGGCTTCTGGCGACTGTGCAAAGGGGCCATCTGTGTTTGATCAATCCAGGCGGGAAGGAGGGGTGGGGGTTGTAAAGAGACTGAAAGCATTCCAGAGTAGTGAGAGACACCCAGAGATCAGAAAGAGGAGGCGCCGCCCCCACCCCGCCTCCAAAGCTAACGGGCTGGAGGGAAAGAGGCCGCCGAATGCACGCACACTCCTCCTCTGGCCCTACTTAAGGCTGCCATGGGGCCCAGTGCTCCTCTGCTCTTCTTCTTCTTCTTGTCATGGACGGGACCCCTTCAGGGACAGCAGCACCACCTTGTGGAGTACATGGAACGCCGACTAGCTGCCTTAGAGGTGAGGGATTCGTTTCTCCTCTAGCCTAGACAGGAATGATTCCACATCTGTCGGTGCAACTAGTTGTCAGGGTTCTGGGAGTGACAAGAACGGGCTCTGTTAAGAGGCTGCAGAAAAGTACACAGCTTAGTGATGAGGAGCCTCCTAATTACAGACTCCTATTTCCCCAGCATCAAACAATTGCACTCAAATAAACCCAACGGTTTCCCCTCGGGATTATGAGAGTCAGAGTCGGGCTGTATCCTCAGAACTAGCTGGCTATAGTGTTAAAGTTTCCCAGGTAATTTGCCTGCAACTCCCTGTCCGTCTCTTCCGGGTACCCCATGTCCACCCCCTTTTAAACAGTTCAAAGTCTGTAGCATCTTGATTTCCTGGAGGCTCGGAACACTGATAGCACAGGCTGAAGGACTCTTATTTAGGTGAATTAAGCCAGGTTCCTTGGATGGGTAGAGCTAGTCTCCTCTGCTGTGGGAGCAGCAGGGGCTGTTGGAGCCTAGCTGAGTTTGCTCCTTCTCCCCGTCCTGACTCCCTGGTTGGGCCTCCGCTTGCCTGGGAATTATAACCAGCAGCCTGCCCTCCCCCTGACTCCCCCATCCCTTCAGGAACGGCTGGCCCAGTGCCAGGACCAGAGTAGCCGGCACGCTGCTGAGCTGCGGGACTTCAAGAACAAGATGCTGCCTCTGCTGGAGGTGGCAGAGAAGGAGCGGGAGGCACTCAGAACCGAGGCAGACACCATCTCAGGAAGAGTGGACCGTCTTGAACGGGAAGTGGACTATCTGGAGACCCAGAACCCAGCTTTGCCCTGTGTGGAGCTGGACGAGAAGGCTACTGGAGGCCCTGGGGCCAAAGGCAAGGGCCGAAGAAATGAGAAGTATGATATGGTGACAGGTAAGTAATCTCAAAGAGGCCCAAACAATCTCAGGACTCCTCTTCCCTGCTTCTCTTCCCCTTGTCCATAGCCACCACGGCTCTATCTTCCAGAATACATTTGGAGGAAACCCTTAATGACAAGTCCATAAAGAGTTTCTAGAGGCCCACGCCTTATTGGTGCCCCTACCTCTTAACCCTCCATGAACCCTGGGGAGTTCCTGCTATAAGACGTCTAACTCTTGGGTCTATATTCTCCTGTGCTTCTCCTCTTCTCCACCAGACTGTGGCTACACAATCTCTCAGGTGAGGTCAATGAAGATCCTGAAGCGGTTTGGTGGCCCCTCTGGTCTATGGACCAAGGACCCACTGGGGCCAGCAGAGAAGATCTACGTGCTAGATGGCACACAGAACGACACAGCTTTCGTCTTCCCAAGGCTGCGCGACTTCACCCTTGCCATGGCTGCCCGGAAAGCTTCCCGAGTTCGGGTGCCCTTCCCCTGGGTAGGCACAGGGCAGCTGGTGTATGGTGGCTTCCTGTATTATGCTCGAAGGCCTCCCGGAGGGCCTGGAGGGGGTGGTGAACTGGAGAATACTCTTCAGCTGATCAAATTTCACCTGGCAAACAGAACTGTGGTGGACAGCTCAGTGTTCCCTGCAGAGAAGTTGATACCCCCCTACGGGCTGACAGTAGACACGTATATTGACCTGGCAGCTGATGAGGAGGGCCTTTGGGCTGTCTATGCCACTCGGGACGATGACAGGCATTTGTGTCTAGCCAAGTTAGATCCACAAACACTTGACACAGAGCAGCAGTGGGACACGCCATGTCCCAGAGAGAATGCAGAGGCTGCCTTTGTCATCTGTGGAACCCTGTACGTTGTCTATAACACCCGCCCTGCCAGTCGGGCCCGTATTCAGTGTTCCTTTGATGCCAGTGGTACTCTGACCCCTGAACGGGCAGCACTCTCTTATTTTCCACGACGATATGGTGCCCATGCCAGCCTTCGCTATAACCCCCGTGAGCGCCAGCTGTATGCCTGGGATGATGGCTACCAGATTGTCTACAAGCTGGAGATGAGGAAGAAAGAGGAGGAAGTGTAAGCAGCTGGTGCTTCTGATTCTCTTATCTCCACACATTTATATTCTTGTTAGATCTGCTGTTCATTCTTCAAATGAAGGCCAGTGGTGGCTCATATCCCTCATCTTTAAACAACAACCACCAAATTCTCATAGCTCCTTTGTTTTATGCAGAACTCCAGATCTTGAGTAACCTTTTAGAACTAAAACAGCAAACACCCGAAATCTTCACTCCTGCTCTCTCTCTCTTGCTCTGTGTCCACAAATTTTAGTCCCAAACCCAGAGCCCTGACCTTTGGATAGGGTCAACCCCAGACAGCAGTATGACCCAAGGGAGAGAAGAACTCACAGAGACAACCCTGCCCTCCTTCATTCGCCCCTCCAATGTGGGGAAGAGTGGGGCTTTCCCCACATCACTTTGTATGGCAACATTTTGCATTAAAAGGAAAACCCGCCGTTCCTCTCCTGTGTGTGTTTGGGGTAGCCCTCAGATGAGAGTTCCATGGCTGCTTTCTCCTCCTGCCATGTTAGGGATTGCCTGGGCTCCCCTCACTCCCTCGGGAATTTCTCTAGTTACACATTTTACTGTGGGGCACTTTAGAAGGTTGGACAAAAGGCCTCCCCCTCCACGCCCACGGCACTCCACAGCAGCCTCAGAGAACCACCAATGGCAGAGAGCCTCTGACTGCTGGACACTGGAGCCCAGGGGCAGGGCTTCCAATTCCAGCTCCTGGTGGACTTTGAACCAGAAAGTGGATCCTACTGGGTTTGAAGTCTAGTGTAGAAACCAGCACGGCATACAAGTGTGTCTAGTCTCACCTCTGAAGTGAGACTCTGTCTCTGAGCCAAAGTCCCCACTCCCTTCTCCAGCACTGGCTCTTCCAGGGTCTGGGTTGCACAATCCTTGGTCTGAAACGCTCTGATTTTCCTGCTGCCACAGCGTCTGCGGTTTGGACAAGGAGGAGGGGCAGTGACCATCCCAGATGTCGGTCTCACCAGTTTCCCAACATATACCCTCCTCTCCACCCTCCTCTGCCCACCCTCCTACCCCAGTCCTGGAGTCCGGAAACGTAACCGCTGCTGGTCTAATCCCCTGACTTCACACACCAGATTGCAGGGCCAATCCAGAAGGCAGAAAGGACTGGATGAGCCAGGCTTTGGACTCTAGTCTCTGGGGATCTGCTGGGCTCTGCATGATGTCCCTTTCCCAGGCCTCATCCCCATGTTCAACTCACAAGCTTAAGGCTGGCTGATGGATAGAAGCCCTGGCTTCTGTGGGGGAGTTTACCTCAGGCAGCCCTCTGGATTATTTACCGGGGAGGAAGGGGGGGGGGGGACAGGAACACAGCCTTCTCTCCAAAGTACAGCCCTCCTTCCCCAGGATAGGGTGGATCAGTCAGGGCCTGTGATCCTCCTTTTGTCTTCTCTCCTCAGGCAGAGCTGCTCCTGACGTAGGTTGGTTAGGGAGAGGAAAGAAAGGCAGCAGCGGAGCACCTCACAAAGGCACTATTGTAGGGAGCCTGAGGCGGGAGGGGGCTCTCTCCCATTCAATTCTCTCCTAATGTGGGGCTGGCAACAGTAATCACCGCCTGTCAGCCCACAGAGGGGTCTGCCCACGGAACATCTGGCTGCAATGCAGGGCACATAGGAGGGCTGTGGAGGAGGGAGCTCTCTGTGGAGGCCTTGAGAGCAGGACCAGGGGATGGAAGGTGCAGTGTGGCGCTGTGACAGTGAGCACGTGGGGTGTGCTTGTGTGGCACTCTGCACGACAAAGAAGTCTTTGAGAAGGTGAGATGTACTGTGTGGGCAGGTCCTGTCAACAGACCAAATTCATTCAACTAAGTTATCTGCTGCTCAAGGAGACAGTCTTGGCAGCTGAATCCTATCAAAAACAGCCTTAGTTACCCCATCCCCCAGACCTCCTAGGTCTTCCCTTGGCTGAAACAGGCCATGACCTCCGTAGTTGACCAAAAGAGCGTGGAGGGCAAAGACCCTTGTGGAGAAGAGCGAGGTTGAAAGCCCACAGAGAAGTTCCGCGTCTTTCCCCAACCCCAGGCTGGAAGACAGTCGCCATTAAGAACCAGGACGGGGGCTGGAGAGATGGCTCAGAGGTTAAGAGCACTGACTGTTCTTCCAGAGATCCTGAGTTCAATTCCCAGCAACCACATGGTGGCTCACAACCATCTGTAATGAGATCTGGTGCCCTCTTCTGGCCTGCAGTCATACATGCTGTATGTATAATAAATAAATAAATCTTTAAAAAAAAAAAAAAAAAATTAATTTGTTTTAAAAAAAAAAAAAAAAGAAAAAGAACCAGGAGGGACTGCAGCTCTGGAGACAGTGTCCTTTCAACAACTGGCGCAGCTGTGCTCTGGCATCCTGAATCAGGGTTGGGAGGACCTTCTCATCCCACCCCAGACCCCTGAACTTCCTGTCTTACCACTCAAACTCTCCCTTCCGTTTTTACCGTGCTTGCCTCCTTGGTGCCTGCCAGAGAAGCTGGAGTGCTTGTCTGTCCATGTTAATGGAGGCCCATGAGCCCCAGGGGTGGGGAGGGGCAGGGCAAAGACAGCAGGATGACAAGGATTCAGCTGTCACTGCCTCCTCTGTGATGGGGCTCTGAGCTAAACAGGAAGCAGAGCCCTTCCCCTGCTTCCTCCTTCAGCCTCCGATTTTCCAGGCCCCCTTTTTATTCCTGTCCTTGTACAGTGCCTGCTCCCGAGGCTTCTCACAGCTCCCTGTTTGTCTAGCTGGCTTAGTTCCCAACACGTTCATTTTGAGAACTGCAGAGTCTGCCCTCGTATTCCTCCTGGCCTTTAGGTTGGGTCTCTAGGGCTTCCTATCTAGCCTGTCTGGCTGCTTTGCAGCATGCTCTTGGTAAGCCTGCCATTTCTTCAGTTGGAGGGCAAGACCTGTTTAGCTTGTTGGGATCTTCTTGGTCCCAGCAGTCTGGGAGAGGATGCCACGTTCTCTGCTGACCAGCCGCCCCCCCCCCCCAATCCCCTTAGCTTTAATTTCTTTTGTGTGTATGTGTGTTTTGTCTGTGTGTATATCTGCGTATCAGTTACATGCCTGGTGCCCACAGAATCCAAAAGACGGTGTTGGATCCCTGGAACTGGAGTTACAGATGGTTGTGAGCAGCGATGTGGGTGCTGGCAATTGAACCCAGGTCCTCTGAAAGAGCAGCCAGCGCTCTAACTGCGGAGGCACCTCTCCTGCCCGTTTCTCCCACCTCTTTAACAGCTACACTCAAGGCAGAGCTTCCGAGATTAAGCCTTTATTTATGGATTTAATAACTGCGCAGAAGAATGAAACGTAGATGCCAGTGTATCATCCAAAGGGTAACAGAGTGAGGCAGGAAAAAGGAGGCGCTCCCAGCCCCAGCTCACCAAAACTGCCAATAGCCACCCACCTCTCCAAACAGTCCGCAGGACCTCTGGGGTCTACCTCTTGAATATTTGCCTCTCTGAGAATAGACTCCCTTACTTCCTGACCAAGTCAGGTTCTCTTTTTCTGGGCATTTTAAAAATGACTGGTCAGAGATGTGTGGACCCTCCCTGTCCCGGTTTAAAAATGTCTTCTCTTTGGAGGCCCTTTTGTCTGCTACAGAGAGATGGTGAAAGCCAGACTGCAGGGCAAAGTGGACATTTGTAGAGAGGCAGGCAGGGGAGAGTGGCCGGCCCTCGTCAGGGTTCACAGCCTGCCTACAGCCATCCCTGGGGTAGGGAGAGGACACACACATTCTGCCTCATAGGTCTCACAAAATGTCTGAATCCCTACAGGCCTCCTTATTTGGGTTTATTGGCTTTGTTTAACCCAGTCTGACCGGGTGTCTGTTTCCTATAACCTAGCGATTTCTCATCTTCATCTTACTCCCAACCAAAACAGTTGTACCATGCCTGAGCTCCTGGGAAAAGAGCCATGCCCTTGTAAGTTTTTCTTCCCTGAGCATAACCCAGGGAAAGAACCTGTGCTAGACCCGTGACTCCCCCCTCCTCCCCCTTTTTTTTTTTTGTTTCTCGAGACAGGGTTTCTCATGAACACGCCGCGGCTGTCCTGGAACTCGCTCTGTAGACCAGGCTGGCCTCTAACTCATGGAGATCCACCTGCCTCTGCCTCCCAAGTGCTGGGATTACAAGCGTACACCACCACCATCTGGCAGGCCGGTGACTCTTAAGCCAAGCTCCGTTCAAGCCATGCCTCCTCCACGGTGCATTCCACATGGCCTAGTCACTTACTTCAATTCATTCATGATTATTTGGATCTTTAAATTTTGTTTTGTTTTAAGTGTATGGGTGTTTTGCCTGCATGCTTCTCTGTGCACCACTTGCATGCCTGCTGCCCTTGAAACCAAAAAAGGGTGTTGTATCCCCTGGAATTGAAGTTACAGAAGGTTGTAAGCCACTATGTGGGTGTTGGGAATTGAACACCAGTTCTCTGGAAGAACAACCACTGAGGCACCACTCTAGTTCACATAGTTTGCATCTTGAATGCCCCTGCAAAGTGTTAAAGGCTTGGTTGCCAAGGAGTTGGTCCTTGGAGAGAGTTTTGGGCTCCTAGCCCCTTCCTCTCTCTTCTAGGCCACCGTAGGAAGCACCTTTACTCCATCACATGTTCCCAACATGGTGCTCTGCCTTGCCACAGGCTCAAAGCAGCCAGGCTAGCTTACCATGGACTGAAGCCTCATGTATTTGATCAAAGTGACAAAACCTAGTACAGTGGTGTGTCTTTCCATCCCACCATTGTAATAGGCTTCCTTGTGGGCCACCAACCAGCTCTCAAATCATGACACAGAGACTTCTTATTAGTTACGCACGCTCAGCCTTATTTTAGGCTTGCCCCACCTTCTCTTCATCTACATTTTTACCTTGGGGCTTTTTACCTTTCTTCTGTATGTCCTGCTCTGTGTCTGTCTGGTTGGCAGTTGTCTAGCTATGGGCACCTCCCTCTTTCTCCCTTGTTCTCTTCCTTCTTTTCCTCCCGAGCCTAGATTCTTCCTCCTATTTATTCTGTCTGCCTTCCAGCCCCACCTATCCTTCTACTGGCCGTTCAGCTTTTTACTAGACCAATCAGGTGCCTTAGGCAGGCGCAACAGATCTTTACATCATTAAACAAATGCAGCATAAACAAATGTAGCACATCTTTTTTTTTTTTTTAAAGATTTATTTATTTATTATGTATACAGCATGTATGACAGCAGTCCAGAAGAGGGCACCAGATCTCATTACAGATGGTTGTGAGCCACCATGTGGTTGCTGGGAATTGAACTCAGGACCTCTGGAAGAACAGTCAGTGCTTTTAACCTCTGAGCCATCTCTCCAGCCCGAGCACATCTTTACATAGTTAAAATAATATTCCACAACACATCATAGCTAGAGTTTATTGTTTTCAGAGGCAACCTACATAGAATAAAGACTACCATCTTTGGAGTCAGAGAAACTTGGGGAGAGTTTCAGGTCAGATTCTGCCCTTTAATACAACTTATTTAAGTCCGTAAAATAATATCTACTCAGTAGGATTCTCACGATGGGGTAAATACAGCCTATGTAAACTCAGATGGTGCAGACAGAATGTGGTGGTTCTCAGGTGTCTTTTGGGCACTTTTTTCTGATCATTTCCACTCTCAGGCACACAGCGTCAGGCTCCTCTGCTAGGAGCGCCCTTTCATTCTGAGCCTATTATCACAGCTATTTGGTTGTTCTTTGTGTCCTCAGAGCCTAATGCAGAGTCCAGAGGAGGGGATCAGTAAGTACTTACTGAATGAGTGAATGTTGGTATGTATGTATTTAGCATTCACAATACGCTGTGAGTCTTTGAGAAGAGTACCCAAAGGAGCATGCTGTCCCTGGAACTCAGAACCTGACTCGGAAGTGGCACCTAGTAGACCAGCAGTACATGCTCTTGATTTTTCTGTTCAGTTACACAAAGACGAGCAGTGTATACACACTAAAAGTGGTCCCAGCTCAACTGCAGGGCATGCCAGTCTTCCCATGGTGATGACATCTCAGACGAGACTAGCCTGTCTAGGACTGTCCATGCCCTGTGGCTCTGAGGGAGGAAAACAATGAAATGACAGAAGGTAGTGGGAAGTCATGGAGCTCTGGAGTAGTTAAGCCTGGCTTCACATCACTCTCTTTCTACCTGCTAGAGTGTGACTTTGGAGCAAGTTATTTCATCTGAGTCTCACGTCTTCATCTGTACGGGGAGACGTAATTCCAGTGTGACAGATTGTCATGAGAATTAAGTGAAGTAATCTCTGTGGAGCAGTAAGTTCAGTACTCTGCAAATAGATATCACTGTCATTGTGAAGGGCCTTTTAAAATAGCAAAATGTTCATGGTTTTCTTCTTTGATCCTCACCATAATCCCAGGAGACAGGCAGGTCCTGAGACGCTAGGAATTAATTTGTTATATAAAGATTATATGGCTGATAACCATGGGGACTGGAATCTGTCTTGAAGGCAGTGTGGTAGAGTGTAAACAGCTGGACGTGAGCTTGGGTTGAATGCACATCCTTCCTCCACCATGAGCTAGCCATATACTCCTGTACAAGCCACTTCTCTGAGCATCAGTGGGCATTTCTTGTCTCAGAGATTGGATGTGAGGAGTGGATGAGCTATTAATATTAATATTAAATAACATATTAAATATCCAGCAGAGCACCCAGTAGGTGCTCAATAAATGTTCATCCCCAGGCTTATGTCACTTGCTATCTTGATGCTGGGCAGTGCGCTTGTGGCCATCTCTGTGTGGCATTATAAACCATCTGCTTCGAACCAGTGGCTTTCAAGCTGCCATCCTTCTCCATTTACACATTGTTCTGTCCAAAGACAGGGTACCTGTTCCCATCATAGGTCTCTGTAACAGTGGAGGTGATGGCATTTGGCACCAGCCATCAGGGGAGAAAGCAAGGCAGGTCATAGTATGTCACATCTCTGTGCCTGCACCAACTCTGCCAAAGGTGAGTGTGTGTGTGTGTGTGTGTGTGTGTGTGTGTGTGTGTGTGTACATGTGCATGGTGTACTTTCATAGTTTTTCCAACCTGGATTTTTTTCATCTACAACATTTTCTAATATATTTCAGTTTAGCGTGTGTCCCTGTTGACTTTTTTTTAAAAAAATTTAATCCTGCTGTTGGTTTAATAGATATTTTAATGCTATTGTAGTTGCATTTCATCTTACATATATTTATTGTTGTCCAGTTGCACGTGAGTTTTATTTGTAGCTGCAGAATTTTTGTTTTTCAGACCCGCAAACCCACGCAATTATCAAATGAGCGGTTCTCCATCTATTCTGATTCTCTTTTTTGGAGGGAGAGAGTTAGTAGAGAAAGAGCACATGGTAGGAATAAGATGGCCTTTCTCTTTAAAAATAAATTTTATTATTATTGTGTGTGTGATGTGTGTATGGGGTGTGTGTGTTGTGTGTGTGTGTGTGTGTGTGTGTGTGTGTGTGTGTGTGTGTGTGCCACAGTGTACTTGTGGAGGCCAGAGGACAACTTTTGGGTGTGTTGGTTCTCTCCTTCCACCTTGGTGATGTAAGATCTCGTGTGTTCCTGCAAGCTTCCGCTGATTGTCTGGCTTCCCCTCTCATTTCACCCCAGGCATGCTGGGATTGCGAGGACACCACCCCTTCCAGGGATTAAACTCGGGTGGTCAGGCTTGTGCATCGGTTGCTTTCACCACTTGAGCCATCTCCACGGGCCTTCAAAAGGCCTCAGTAGCTGGTGGATCATATACCTGAGGGTTCTGACTCGGCTCCTCATTAGCTCCGTGACCTTGGACAAGACGCCTGACTCTTCTGTGCCTCAGCCTGTTCACTTGCAACACAGGTGCCATCACCAGGATTGGGGGCTCCTGGATGGTTGGGTGCTCCGGGATGGTTGGGTGCTGTGCTTGGAAGTGGAATGCCCTCCACAGTTCACGTTTTGAATGGTTGTTCATCAGCTGGTGATACTATTTTGGGGGAGTTGTGAAGGCTTTAGGGGGTGTGGCCTAGCTAAGTGGCAGTACGTCTCCAGGGGTGGGCCATTGAGGGTTAATAGCCTGCCCTCTAGTTTGGACCACTGTCTGTTTTTGTTCTGCAGCCTCATGAACGTGAGCTGGGCCCACAGCAACAATGAACCCAAGTACTCCTTAAGGTGTTTCTGCTAAGGATTCTGGTCCCAGTGATGTAAAAGTAACTACTATTTTATGTTTCAGGTCCCAATGCATGAAACATCCTAACTCTCGGGAAGGGCTCTTAGGGATCATCTGCTTTGATTCCCTCATCCTTTTGTTGTTGAAACTGAAGTCCACAGAGCCTTTTGAGGGCAGGGACCATGCTTCATCTGTCTTTCTAGCTATGGGTTCAGACAGAGTCAGGTGCATTCCGGCGTGAGTGGTGTTTTGTAAATGACTTGATGACCAGCTCCCAGGGACACAGTCACAACTTAACTTCTCTTGATGACTCAGTTATTGCCAAGTTCAATTATTGGACTGTGCCACCATGCCAAAACACCATCAGAACCAATTAGGCCATGCGGAATGGACCTGCTTCTGCTTCTGCTTTTCTGCTCTGTGTTTCCCCTCGCCTCTCTCACTGTCACCTGGCAGCTCTCCCTGTAGTCAGGAGATGAACTCTGAGGAATCCATCTCACTGTTGTAAAGCAGCTGTCCACTCTAGTCTGCAGCAGAACTGAGACGAGAAGGATTTGAAAGATTGAGAGCTGACGTGTGTTCCAGGTGCCTTTATTGATCACAAGACGGATGGCAGAGCTTTCCAGAGACAAAGACACCACCTGTTTAAAATCATCTGGTCCACCCCTTCCCACCTTCAAGCCATGGAAATGTATCCTAGCTGGCACACCCTGTCTGGTTCCTTCTGCGTGTGGTATTCCTTTACTCTTGACTTATGAGGCAGGAGCTTGTTTTATGATGGTAGTGGTGAGGACACAATGGTTTCTGGGCCCTGAAATTGCTTGCTACTCAGTGACCTGGATTTGTAGGCATCTTTCCCTCCCAGCACGGGGGAAGTAAATACACACAGATGTGAGTTCCCCACTGGTTTCTAATTATGACCTAGCGGATTTGCTTTTCTTCCCCACTCCGTCCTTTCGGGCCCTCTTTAGTTGTAATTGAAGTGAAATATTTTACTGTCACGTGTTTGTTAGACATCTACGGCAAGCTGAAAAAATGTAAACTGGAAACACTTAGTATAATTAAGTAGTAAAGGGAGACATGGGGGAAATACTAATTGTGTCAGTGGATTTTAAATTGAGATAGGAATAATCTCATTTAAACCCAACTTCACCATTCATTTGAAAGCCTGTAAATTACAGGCAAATTATTGGCCATAAGTTGTGATTTATGTTCTGAGGGTTTTTAATGAGAGCAAGCGAGGCAGAAAAGCACTCTTACCAATTTGCAGCCTGGAAAAGACCAGGCTGATTTTCCTCTCTAAGGGCTGTGTAGTTGGAGGACCTTGAGCCTGGAGTTTGTGGTTGGCCTGGGGCAACATAGGAAACACTCTGCCTCGAAAGAAAAAGAAGAAGAAAAAAATCCAACATTGACTTGTCACCATACCATGGGACATGCTGGTGGGACAGTACATCACAAAGTGTGACAGGTGTCATGTGGTGGGACAATGTTTTACTCCTGCTTTGCCTGGGGTAGGGAATGGATCACCCCTGGAGGCCCCTTAGCCCGAGCTGAGGAGCCCCATGAAGATTCTTTTTCCATGCTCACACCATTGTTGTGAACTGGGCTACTGTAGGAGCTCCGGGTTGACCTCACCAAGAGTTTCTCCTGACATTGACACCCATGTTTTTGCCTCCTCATCCATCACAATTTGTTTACAGATACAATTCTTCAGACTAGACTGTGACCTTGTCCCTTTCTGTGGGGAGCCGGTCTCTTGTAGTCTGGGATAATAAAATCTTTTCAGCCTCTAGTGCTCAGTGGTCTGGCTCATTAGAAAGTGAATAAAATAGGATATAAAGGGGGGGGGCACAAAGGAAGGAAGGAGGGTCTTTGGCTCGCCAGGTCTCTCCTTTCCCTCTGAGGATGCTCTCCATGAGTGTGGCACCGTGTCTTTCTCCGGGTCTATGTTCTTCCAGAGGCAGTTGCTTTTCCCCTGAACATAGAACCGTGTCAGTGGCAGCAGCCAGGGAGCCAGGAAATAATAAGAAAAGAGCCCATTGCTGTTGCATAGAGTTTTTTTTTTCTTTCTTTCTTATCTTGTTTGGTTCTTTTTCCCATGTTTACATCCCCTGGACATTCTGAATTCACCTGTGAATTCTTCTTTGTCTCGGGCCACAGCTTCTGCTGGACACTCACCTCTGGCCCCTGCCACTCAGAGAAACAATGAACAACAGCACTGTCAGCTTCTTGGAGCGGCTGGACATACTGCTGTGGGGCAGGCCTTGTCTCAATCCTCCAACCAGCTGATCCCATCTGCAAGCCTTTGACAAGAGCCAGGCCCTGTGCTGGGGGCTGAGGAGGACTCACCATAGTTCTTTGCCTTCAAAAGCTTAAAGCTCACAGAGAAGGGGTTAGGCTCAAAGGCTCAGAGTGGGATGATTAGAAAAAAAAGTGGTGTTTCCCTCTGCTAATTAAGCCCACCTCAGCAGTTTAAGTGCCCTGAGAAAGAGACAGCGTGTGGTGAGAATTCTAAGGAGGATGGGACTGTATTCCAATGAGGGATATTTGAAGAGGCTCCACAGGGTGGGGTGAGGGGGTCTCAGGAAAGGGTAGGGTATCCAGGAGGAAGGATGAGTTTGCACATGCCAGTGGGGTGGGTTGCTGCAGCATGGTAGCAAAACAGGACTAAGTTAATTTTGTGGGACTACAAGTAGCCTCTAAGGTGCTAAAAAGAAATATCCCAGCAAACAACAGCAAACGAACAAATAACCATCAAGGCTGCATTGCTGTGGGGACTCACTTGAATCAAAGTAAGCACATTAAAACTGAATATCAATGAATTCAACAGTGAATAGCATGCCTTGTTTAATACCGCAAGCCTACAGATGAGGATATGGAGATCTGAACTTATCCAGGGCCACACACCATTGCCTCTCACAGAGGCTCCCTCCAGAGCCAGAAACCTGTGACACTCAGCCAGCACGGGCACACTGGCTATCAAGAGCTGAAGGGAAGGAAGAGAGGGCAGTGAAGCAGCTGCTCTCCGGGGAAAAGGTGATTCATGGGTGCCCAGAGAAGGCACACAGGAAGGAAGAGACGAGAAGCAGGTGGAGTGGTATTTTCAATCATGAACTATTTTGCACATACAGAAAATAATAAAATGAGACTTGGAACCACCACTCAGCCTTAATATGTTGGTTCATGAATCTTGCTGCAGATTTTTATCTTAAACAGAGATATCAATATCTAGATATGGCTAACCTCTTCCTCACTTCCACTTTCCCACTCTCCTCACCAAAGGTCATTAAGTCAGTATCATCTCCAAGTCTTTTGGATGGGGTGTGTGTGCTCTATGTGTATTGTAGGCCAAAAGTTGGCATCAGCCGAGCAGTGGTGGCGCACGCCTTTAATCCCAGCACTCGGGAGGCAGAAGCAGGCGGATCTCTGTGAGTTCGAGGCCAGCCTGGGCTACAGAGTGAGTTCCAGGACAGGTACCAAAGCTACACAGAGAAACCCTGTCAACCCTGTCTCGAAAAACCAAAAAAAAAAAAAAAAAAAAAAGTTGGCATCAGTTACTGTAGTCAGATGTTTTCCTGTGTCCTGCCTGGTCCCACAGCCGCTCGGACCCAATTAAACACACAGAGGTGTAGCCACAGCATACAGAGCGATATCCACAACACAGAGGCTTGTATTACTTACATTACTGTATGGCCTAATGGCTTAAGCTTCTCGCTAGCTAGCTCCTATAACTTAACCCATTTCTTTAATCTATAAGTTGCCATGTGGTCGTGGCTTACTGGTATTTTCAATCTTGCTTCTCCTGGCAGCAGCTGGCGTCTCCTGACTCTGCCCTTCCTCTTCCTAGCCTTCTCCTAGTCTGCTCACCCCACCTACACTTCCTGCCTGGCCACTGGCCAATCAGCATTTTATTTATCAACTAATTAGAGCAACACATATTCACAGCATATAGAAAGACATCCCACAGCACGTTACCTTCCTCTGTCACTCTCTCTCTTTTGATACAAGGTCTCTCTTTGAACCTGGAGCTTACTGGTCAGGTAGACCGGCTGACCAGAAAGCTCTGGGGATCTGGCTTTCTCTCCTCTCCAGTGCTGGCGTTACAGATTCGTGTGGCGGCAGCACCAGGCTTTTATGTGGGTGCTGGGGATTGAACCCAGGACCTTGTACTTGCATGACAAGTACTTTACAGACAGCCATCTCTCCAAGTCCCTCCCAGGCCTTTAAAAGATACGTTTGTTGCATATACCTCTGTGTGTGTGTGTGTGTGTGTGTGTGTGTGTGTGTGTGTGTGTACATAACAGGTCAGGGAAGCTGTAAATCTCAGCGTCAGGGAGGGAGGAGAGATGGAGAAGAATAGGGAAAGCCATGGCATTTGAGTCAGGCTAGGATGGATGTTCAGCAGTGGTGGTCAGCAAACATCCATAGGGCACATGAGGTAGGGGTTGGGGGAGTGCTTCAGAGACGAGAGCTCCCAGAGCCTCAGGGAGAGCATGTGCAGACTGGACAAATGCCAGAGAGAAAAGGACAGGAAAAAGAAAAAAGGCAAGTTAGATTTTTCTGAGTAACTCAGAAAAGTGGGCACACGACGTTCTGTGTGCTGGAAGCTCTGCAAGCAGCTAACAGCCCTGAACTCTTGATTTCCCGCCTCTACCTCCTGGTCACAGTGTGTCTCGAAGTCATGTGCAAAGTATCTATAGACACAGTTGTACGTTGTTTACCATGATAGTTTTGAGATTGCCTATAATGACATATAACCTGCTTCATTGACTTTTTAAAAACTTTATTATTACTATTGTCATTATTATTTAGTGGTGGTGGTGGTGGTGGTGGTGGTGGTGGTGGTGGTATGTGTGTGTATGTAGGTCAGAGGACAACTTTTTGAAGTTTGTTTTCTCCTTCTACCTTTATGTGGCTCAAGCCCAGGTAACCAAGTGCTTTTACCTGCTGGTCTCGGGCCCCTGGTTCACTGACTTTAACCATCAGTGTGTTAATTAATAAACCAGCTCTCTTCTCTACTGCCGTACATTTCAGTCATTACCATTGCTCCCTGCTAGCAAGTGCTGAATGAGCAACCTTGTCTGTCTCCAGTGCCCACGTTAGAGTCGTTCCTTGGACCCTTTTCTTAGGTATTTTTCTGTTACGGGGATAATATACTCTGACAAAAGCAACTCCCGGAGGGTTTATTCTGCCTCGCAGTTCAGGGGACAGTCCGTCATGTCAGGGAAGCCACGGAAGAAGGAGCTTGACACAGCTGGTCACCTCACATCTGCAATCAGAAATGGAGAGCAAGGAATGTACACTGTTGCTCAACTTCCTTCCTCCATTGGTAGATTCAGGGATTCCAGCCAGGGAATGGCACCATCCCCAGTGGGTGGGTCATCCACCCTCAATGAACATAAGATAACCTCCCCATGGGCCCATCTCCCAGAAGATTCCCGGGTTTTGTCAACTTGACAACACTAACTATCAAAACCCCCAAGAAGTGGAAGCCTGCCTGTGGCATGGGTGTGTCTGCACGTAGCTTCCCTGGGCACTGCCACAAAATGAGGGTACTGCTGCTTTCCTGACTGCCCCCAATATTCCTCCATTTAGTGTTATGTGTTGATTTTCACCTGCCTGGTGAATGTGAAGTGCTATTATTTTTATACTGATTATAAGAAGAGGGACAGTTTTTTGTTGTTTTGTGTTTTTTGAGACAGGTTGGTCTTGAACTCATAGCAACCTTCCTGCTTCAGCCTCCCAAAGCAAAAGGACATGCAGGGGATATAGAAAGCACCTGGAACTGGAGAGACCTTGCCTTGGAAAATCCCAGGCATGCTGGGTAAACAGCAGGGAAACAACCTGCTGGAGTGAGGAGGGGACAGCTCATAGTATACGAGGGAAACCGCTAAACCTGGGCTGAGTGGAGCTGAGAGGCTATGCATTGGCAGTGGATCCTTCTCCAGTCTCCTCCTCCTCCTCCTCTTGAACTGGAAATGTCAACTGGAAATGCTAGTTACATCCTCAGCCAATAGCATCTTTCCCGCTCATGACCCTTTAGACTATTTAAAGGCAGGGAGGGCTAGACAGATGGCTCCATGATTAAGGGAACATACCACTCTTGCAGAGGACCTGAGTTCAGTTCTCAGTACCCACACGATGTGATTCACAAACACACAAACATCCAGCTCCAGAGGGATCCAGCACCTCTGGCTTCCATGGCCACCTACACACACACACACACACACACACACACACACACACACACACACACACACACACACACAACTGCACATAGACATACATAATTAAAATCTTTACAAAAGACTTAAGGCTACACATGTAATCCCAGCACTTTGGGAGTGTGAGGTTGGAAGGACCAGGAGTTCAAGGCCAGTGTCCACCATGTATTAAATTTGAGCTACCCGAGGTCCTGTTTAATGAAGAAGGAGAGAAGGGAGAGGAGGAGGGAGAAAGAAACGAATAGGGGGAAGAAAGCAAAGAAAAGGAAAGAAAGATAGGTTAGGTCTGTTCAAGCCAGCCACGCACCCAGTTGCCTTGTTACATGTCGGGAGTACACCTACTGGTCCTGGGGTGTTCCAGCAGAGGCCGGAAGAATGCTGGGCAGAGGAGCATAGAGGACACACCTATGGTTGAGGAGGGTGTTTTAGTTAGGGTTTCTGTTGCTGTGATAAAGCACCAGGTCCTAGAGCAGCTTGGAGAGGAAAGGGGTCATTTCATCTTATACTTCCAGAACAGTCCATCACTGGGGGGAGCCAGGGATTCAAAGAGGGCAGAATCCTGGAGGCAGGAGTTGAAGCAGAAGCCATGGAGGGGTGCTGCTTACTGGCTTGATCCTCATGGATTCCTTAACCTGCTTTCTTATAGAACCCAGGACCACCATCCCGGGGATGGTATTACCCCTTGTGGGCTGGGCCCACTCCCATCAGTCATCAATTGATGTACCAAATGTACCAAAGTCTTGCCAACAGGCCAATTTGGTGGGGGCATTTTCTTAATTGAGGTTCCCTCTTTTAAAAGAACTCTTGCTTGTGTCAAGTTGACATGAAACTGGCCAGCCCAGAGAGAAACTAGATGTCCTTCACACTGTTTTCCAGCTTTCAGCTTTCCTCCCATTTTCTTTCTTTTTTCTTAAAGATTTATTTATTTATTTTGTATACATTGTTCTGTTTGCATATATTCCTGCACACCAGAAGAGAGCACCAGATCTCATCACAGATGGTTGTGAGCCACCATGTGGTTGCTGGGACTTGAACTCAGGACCTCTGGAAGAGCTGCCGGTGCTCTTGACCTCTGAGTCATCTCTCCAGCCCGCTTCCCATTTTCAGGAAGATGAAAAAAAAGGAAAGGTTAAGAGTGGAAAGAGGGGCTGCCAGATGGCTCAGTGGGAAAGAGCGCTTGCTTCCAGAGTGCCTTACGACTCCAGAGTGCCTTACGACCCCAGAGTGCCTTACGACCGACCCCAGCGCTGGGGGGTGGAGAGACAGGTAGGTCCCAGGAGCTAGCCTTCTAGACAGCTGTCCTGGTTTTGCCCTCTATTCTATGGTAAACATCATGACCAAAAGCAACTCGAGGAGAGGATTTAGTTCATCTTACAGTGCAGTTCACATAAAGGGAAGTCAGGGCCGGAGCTCCAGGCAGGAACCTGGAGGCAGGAACGGATGCAGAACCGTAAAGGAATGCTGCTCTTAATGGCTTGCTCTTGATGGCTCACTCAACTAGCTTTGTTATGCCACCCAGGACGACCTTCCCAGGTGTGGCACTAGCCACAGTGGTCTGGGCCCACCCACATCAATCTTAAAAATGCTCTATAGACTTGCCCACAGGCAATCTGATGGAGGCAATCCCTCAACTAAAGTTCCCTCTTTCTAAAACACTAGATTTGTGTCAGATTGACAAAACTAACCAGCCAAGCCAAAGTGGAGAGCTTCAGGCTCAGTGAGATTACTTGTCTCAGGAAAATAAGTCAGAGCTGGCGTAGTATCGCACGCCTTTCATCCCAGCACCTGGGAGGTAGAGGCAGGTAGATCTCTGCGAGTTCGAGGCCAGCCTGGTCTACATAGTGAGTTCCAGAGCAGCCAAGGCTGCATAGAGAAACTGTCTGAGAGAGAGAGAGAGAGAGAGAGAGAGAGAGAGAGAGAGAGAGAGAGAGA
>CABHPP010129945.1:4083-39332 GCA_902168425.1 Peromyscus attwateri | reverse complement strand
AACAGGTTACTTAACCTCTTTGTGCCTCTGTAAAACAGGGATGACTACCACCACCGAGGTGATATGGTAAATAAAACAGCTGACACTTGTCAGGTCCTTAGAGCAGGAAATGCCTGGCACCTTACCGTTGGTGTTGAAGGAGAACCAACTTCCAAGAGACAGGTGTTTCTAGTCTTTCCTTGTGATTGCTCCCTTTGCAGCACGGTAGCCTGGCAGACCCAGAGGCCTGCGTGCCTAGTGTGAACTCTGACCTTCAATATGGGGGCACTAACTGGGTCCCAGATGTGACTGGCAGCTCAGACAGGCTGGAGATGCTCATAAACTGTAAACCCCACTCCGCTGTGGTCTTACAAGGCTGCCCACTGTGACTAAGCAGACCACTGAGCTACTGTCACCACCACCCTCACCCCTCAGATTCCTTGGGGGATGGAGACTCCTTAGACACCCTAATGACACTGGCAGAAGTGTGGCCTACAGCCAGGCAGCCTCAGACAAATCCTGCCACTTTCTCAATATCAAGTACCATACACGTCCCCATGGCTCTCTACTGCAGTCTCAGGTCCCCATTTGAAACTGAACTGACACCCCTACATCTAACAGTTCTACAGCAATGGTTCTCAACCTTCCTGATGCTGCAACCTCTGAGTTCAAAGCCAGCCTGGACTACATGAGATTGTCTCAGTCTAGGAGAGGAAACAGAGCCAGGCGGTGGTGGCACACACCTTTAGTCCCAGTACTGGGAAGCACACACTCCTTTAATCCCAGGAAGTGATGGCTGGGCAGAGAAAGGTATATAAGGTGTGAGGAGACAGGAACTAAAGGCTTTTCGGCAGAAGCGTCCCTTGAGCTAGAGGCTTTTTCGGCTGAGGTTTTTCAGGCTGAGGAGTTAGAGGTGAGACGTGGCAGTGGCTTGTTCCTTTGTCTCTCTGATCTTTCAGCATTTACACCAATATCAGGCTATGGGTTTTTATTACAAGACCATTTAAGATTTGAGCAACAGCAACATCTTAACACAGTTCCTCATGTTGTGGTGACCCCAACCATAAAATTATTTTCATCGCTACTTCGTAACTCTAATTTTGCTATTGTTATGAATCATAATGTAAATATCTGATATGCAGATGGTCTTAGGCACCCCTATGAAAGAGTTGTTCGAATTCCAAAGGGGTCATGACCCACAGGTTGAGAACCATTGCTCTAAAGACTCAAAAACACAGGCTTTTCACCACAATCTACAACGTGGGGTGAGGTATCAATAACAACGCTTCTCCCTCCTTTTCCCCCAACATCTCTCAACATTTCTATTTCTCTCTTTACTTCTTAAAATTTTTATTAGATTTATTTGTGTGTGCATGCATATGTGTGTGCATGAACACATGCATGCCACAGTGCACATGTGGAGGTCAAAGGACAACTTTCCGGAGTCAGTTCTCTCCTTCTACTGTGTGTGGCTCCTGGGATTGAACTCGGGTCTTCAGGCTTGGTGGCCAAGCGTCTGTACCTGCTGAACCATCCCACCAGCCATTCACTTTAACTACATTTTTATTCCTGACAAAGTTGTTTGTTTTAATGTTTGAAAAGGGGGAAGGTAGACAAAGAAAATGACAGCCACTCACAATCTTACCACAAACAGGTGACTGTGAAGATGGATCATTTGCTCTTAAGGCATATGCACATGCATGCTAACCTCCAGAAACTTGGTAACGTCTATCAGTACGAGCTTATAGATCATATTTACATTCTGTTTTTATCCCATTTACAGAGTTTTCTTTTCTGTTTTAATAGTTTAGGTATGTAATCTCTCACTACTCGGATGAACTGATCATTTTCCAGAGCCTTGTTCTATTTCTATACCTAGGGTGTTTGCAGTATTTTGACACTGTAAATACTGAGGAACTGAACACTTACTTAAAAGCCACTATCTATCTGCGTCTCACGTGGTTTCTGGAAAACATGTTCCCTGGGTTCCTAAATGGAGACCCACAGGAATATTTTCAAGGACTTTGCATCTGCTGTCACACTGCTTTCCAGAAGGCTGTCAGAAAAGCAGCCTCTAGAGAGGAGACTGTGACCCGTGTCCTGAGCTGCTTCAGCAGGCTTTTCCTTTGAGCTGTGCGTTATCTTTCTGACACTGTTTTAGGCAGAACAAGGTATTTCCCTGGTGCTGATGCCCTCCAGTCTGTAACATGCCTGTCACACTAGCCTGTCCTCAACATGTGACACCAGAGGTGACTTCCCACAACAAAAACATGTTTATCTGGCAGAGCAGCCACCACTTTCCCTGCCAAGCCGGCCTGCTTGTTTAGGCTGTGTCCTCCAGTGAGGTGACATTCTCTCTGCTCTCTGAGAGTCCCTGGGTGTGCCCGACACCCTGGTGGGGCTGTTCTGTGGCCTGCCACTTGCCTGAAGTGTAATCATGTGCCAAGTGTGGCTTCCCACCATTTATCTCAGATGACCCACCCAGCTCAGCAAAGCAGCTGCCTAGCAGCCTTTGGGAGCTCTATCTTTTCCTTTTAAAATCAGAGATTAATTTATGGTTAACATAGACTGGAGATGAACCAGAGCCTACAGTAATAAACTTTAGGGATTGACGATGATACACAGAGTTGCCCAGACAGCAGAAAGACAGAAGGACCAGAAAACAAAATAAAAGGCAAAGAAGCCAGGTGTTGGATCCAGCTCTGCTGTGGGGGTCTAGTGCATGAGCAGGGCAGGTAGGGACCCCGGTCCTTGCAGAACCCCCTCTCCTCACCGCCTCCTGCTCCTTGTCTAGAGTACTGAGAAGGTGGGAAGTTGGTATTTCCTGGGTTTGGGAATGTGGGTCTGGTTGTGCAGTGGACCAGGCTCTTAAGACACTCCTGAGAGGTATAGACTCCCTAGGGAGGTGGAGACTGGGAGGCATTAGACTGGCAGAACAATCTAAGGAAGAAGTCGGGTACCAGTCCCAGGGCAGGGCCGTCACATAGCAGGTTTTTGTCTAGAGCAGACCTCCATGCACCTCTGGCCACCACACTAACGTGGTAAAAATAAATACAGGGTTGATTTAACTCCGTTTCTTTCCTATCCACATGTGCGTGTGTGTATGTATGCGTGCATGCGTGCGTGCGTGCGTGCGTGCGTGTGTCTGCCATAAGTGTGCAGGTGCCCATAGAGACCTGAAAAAGGCACTGGATTTCCTAGAGCTGGTTTTGAATCACAGGACATGAACGCTGGGGTCTAACCTGGGGTCCTCTGAAAGGATAACTATTTTATTTAATTGCTCTTAACAGCTGAGCCATTTCTCTGGCTCCTTGTCACTTGTTTTTATAAACTAAATGTTGACACTGAAACGTCATTGGGTGGTTCAAAACCCTAAAGCAGATAGACATTTGCAAGAACCAAGCACGGTACTGGGATGTGCCAGTCTAATTCTGACGCACACTGACAGAGCCTGGCAATGGGACTTCTGGCTTAAAAGGGACCGTCACCAGACCTTTAACTGGGAATGACACTCTGGAAATCCGGGCCACAGAGCCATCCTTAGCAGTCTCTCTCTCTCTCTCTCTCTCTCTCTCTCTCTCTCTCTCTCTCTCTCTCTCTCTCTCTCTCTCTCTCTCTCTCTCTCTCTCTCTCTCATCAGCACAGCCAGATGAGCAGCTCCTGAGCAGGCTTACCATGTTCTTGTTGTCCTGCTTGTTAATGCTGACCACAGACTCCTTTATTACAATGTGGGTGATTTCGGGGAAATAGGAAAAATTGTTCCAATCTTCCCGGACTTTATTTCTCTCTTCATCCTTCTTGTGTTTATATTCCAGTTTTTTCCGCTTTAGTTTATTTTTTTCCTTTTCAACAGGAACAACCTGATAACATAACAAAAGTGACAGGATTTAGTTAGCTTTCTCATTTTCTGCTGGTCAAAGGTCAGTGCTTCAAGCAGTTTTGTAAAGGGCCAAGGCCCATGGAAGAGAAAGTCAGCATACCCGAAGTCAGAGCAACTCAGAGAACACTGGCTTAGAGACAAATGATGGAGCCCTATCAGAGAATCCTGGGATTTCATTCTCCAGTAATCCTTAATGAGCATCCAGATTAAAGTGCGTCCACGGTTTACAGCGTGCATGCTGATGCTGGAGAGGATAATGGGCATGCATGCATGCACGCACGCACGCACGCACACACCAACCACAGGCCTCCTCACTTCCAGACTAACAGTGTGCTTCAGCACAGGCAGAGAGCAGATCTTCCCCAACACAAATGGGCAAAACTCAAGTTCCTCCTGCTGCCAAGGTTTTGACTTTACAAGAGATGATATGAATCCATATTTCAACAACTGACACACTGAAGAATACACAGCTGCATGAGTTTATCTAGTTGACTAGCATGAGCTCTGCAGAACAGATTCTACATTAACTTCTTGTCTGTACCAGTTACTTAACTAGTCAGACCATCTCTGAGTCACCATTTCCCCAGCCATAAAACTTTTAATCTTCATGAGATTAGGCACATGCCTATCTATACTTTAACTACTATGCAGAAAGCCCTTGGTAATTTGGTATTGTTATTTGAGCATGACAATAAAGCATGGGGAGACAAAGGAACCTTACATTTAATATCATTACTTGCAGTAGTGGCTACGCAGCTACAGTAATTCAATCAACAGTCATTGCCAGTCGGGGTCTGTGCCTACATGCCATCCATTTAGTTCTCTCAACAATAGTAGCTGTAGTCAGCCCACTGACTTCATGGGTTCTACATCCACCAACTCTGTGAGCAAAGCTTCATAGCCAACGAGCAAAGTGTCAGTCCTGTAATGCTGTGTCTGCACCCACCTGCACTCTTTTCTTGTCACTGTTCCCTAAATAGTTCAGTGTAACTAGTTATGTAGGATTTACATACCATTAGGTATTATAAGGCAATCCAGATGTAACAAATGTACACAGAAGGCTAAATGAATAAAAATACTGCATCATTAGCTAGGAGACATGAGCATCCACAGACTTTGGTACTGCACAGAATCATGAGACAGTATCTGCCCCCAGGTACTAAGGGACAACTTAACAGATGAGACTCTCCCTAACAGAGTCCTATGTACCTATATGGGTAGAATAACCCTCCCAAGGCCACATGACCATAGGAGTGGAGCTGGAATCTGAACATGTCTCTTAGGTTTAAACTCCTGTCTTTACCTCATTTGGCAAAGACCAATGGCTTCAGATATAGTTCAGCAGTAGAGCACTTGCCTCAACATGTGAGGCCCTAGATCTGACTCCAGCACTGTAATGACACCAAATGGGGGAGGGGTGCGTAGCATGCTCCCGGCCCTTGATTCCACCCCCAGTACAACAAACCAAACACCTCAATAAAGCTTCATGACACAAGTGCAATTATCTATTTTGTGACGCCAAAAGCCTGCTGAGGTTCAGTTCTTGCCTCAACCATGGCTCAGTTAGGATGTGAGGGATGAGTAATACATGGCCTCCAGCCAAGGTGATTGAATTTAGCCTATGGGGTGAGGTCACGCAAACAAGTGATTCTGATAGGTTCCAGAGCACACACCAGTGACAGAGGAGCTCTTCTTCTCCTTCATCAGACACCCATAGCCACTTACATTTGGTTTCTGCCGCCACTGGATCCCAAGATTTCCAGTCACCATGACTTCATAGAGAACACTGCCATTGTCATTTGAAGGGAAGCGACTCAATTCATTTTCTGAGGAAATCAGTAGCATAGAAGTCTCGAATATTTCAGCTCCATAATGTTTTGTCAACGTTTCCAACGTAGCCAGGTATTTCACCTTCAGGTCATGTGTGGATACACTGCTGTCACAGATGGTCTTGTTGTTAAATTCCTTCAGGAAATCCTTGAAAACATTATTTATTCTCATCCTAGTAAGAAGATTCCTCTGTCTGATGGATTTATTCAGTGTTTCTGGAATATATCGCTTGTAGCTAAAAGAAAATAGAAAAAAACTTTTACATACAAGTTAGCAAGAAATGATTAGAAATATGTCTCTATGACATTCCTTGTATGTATAGGCAAATGAGGAAACAGGATCTAATCCCAGCAGACCACGGATGTAGACAATTACAAAGAGAAAGACATAGGCTGGAGAGATGGCTCAGTGGTTAAGACTGCTCTTTCAGCTGGGCAGTGGTGGTGCATGCCTTTAATCCCAGCACTTGGGAGGCAGAGCCAGGCGGATCTCTGTGAGCAAGATTCAGGACAGGCACCAAAACTACACAGAGAAACCCTGTCTCAAAAAACCAAAAAAAAAAAACAAAAACAAAAACAGACTGCTCTTCCAGAGGACCCACATGACAGCTCACAACTATCTGTAACTCCATTCCTAGGAGAGCCAACACCCTCATACAGACATACATGCAGGCGAAATACCATTGTACATAAAATAAAAATAAATAATTTTATTGAAAAAAGAGATAGAAATAGAAGTAACCTCATGAGATTTATGCCACTATCATAAATAATACAGCCACAAAGAACCCTCCCTTCATTTTGGAGGGGTACACCTGAGGGTTAGTACCTCTTCTATGGTACTTGGGATGGTCCTAAGCGCTCACAGATGCTAGGCAAGAGACTCTAGCACTGAGCTATATCTTTTGCAAATAAGCTCTTAAAAATGGGATTGTTTTTTCTTTTTTCTTCTTTTTTTTTTCTAGTTTTATTTGAGACAGTGTCTCACTATGTAGCCTTGGCTATCCTGGAACTTGCTATACAGACCAGGCTGGCCTCAAACTCAAAAATCTGCCTGCCTCTGCCCCTGCCTCCCAAGTGCTGGGACTAAAGGGATGGACCACCATGCTCGGCTGGGGTTGTCTCATTGGTGAGTGGAAAGGCAATTCAATTTCACTAATGGGCTGAAATTACATAGACTGAATATTAATCTCAAACCACATCTTAATACAATTTTCTGTAACTAATAACTGACCATTCCTCACATCAGAAGAACCAGCTCCAGGCCACTGAGTACAGGCTATAGAAGGTGCTCGGACAGACAGCACTGTCACTGTGGGAAGGACAGGAAGCATGGAGGGCATGCAGAGTGCTCATCTGCCTAGAAACTTCACTCTAGCTCCCATTCCTGAGAGTCTTGAACAGCATAAAAAAATCAGGCCACAATTTTACTGCTACTTTGTACAAATATTCAAAGATCTGAATCATGCAGAGATGTCAGAAAAACATTGCAGCAGTTAAACAGGAAGTATGAAAGCATGTAAAATAATATTACAGCTAGGTGAGGTGGAACATGCCTGGAACACCAGCATTTGGGAGGCTGAGGTAGGAAGATCATGAGTTTGAGGTCAGCCTGGACCACATAAAGCAAGACCCTGCCCCAAAACTAATGTCCCAAATCAATAGCATGTCCCCACTATCCACTCAGGCTAGCAGGAAGGCTTACCTGATGTCTTTGGGAAGTTCTGGCAACTGCAGTTTCTTCATCATGGCATAGTGGGAGATGGCCAGGACAGCCATCCCCAGGCACTCATTCTCAATGTCATGTCCATCCTGTTCCGTCTTGGGGTCCCGAATGGGAGCCAGGCATTTGATCAAATCATACTGTCCCTGGGGATCAGAGAAGAGAAAAAAAAAAAAAAATGAGCTGCCACCTAAGCTTCAAGAGCCACCCATGTTGATCCTGAGAGGATCAAGATGGTCAAAATGCCACACAGCAAGAAAAGAAATCAGAGTGTCTCCAGTATCAAGGCTGTTTCCACTAAAATGGAGCACAAGGCAGTTAAGAAGATGTTCTCCCTAGATTACTTCATTCATTCATTTAGTGAGTGTTTATCGAGTACTTGTTTGTCAAGGTACTGGTAAAGAGCACAAAATCATAAAGCCCTGTCATGGGGCTCTCTACACAAACAATGCCCATTCACAGTCTACATCAGGTCTGAACTGCATCAGAAACAGACAGAAGACACTGGGCCGACAGCATTAGCTTCACAGCCATGTACCAGCCAGCCTAGTGTAGGGACTGTGTATGGAGTTGGCAGGGCACCAGCTCCCTTTCAGATGTGGGTTTGGGGAAAGGGGAAGGAGTCACATTCCACAGTGCATCATTACCACAAACCATTAGTTTGTCCCACACGTGTTAGTCACATTTTTAGTAGAGAAAAATGTCACCAGAATACACTATCTCACATATGGGGGGAGAGTATAGCATTCCACAAACTATGGGGACTTTAAAAACAAAATATAAAACAAGACTAAAAACCAGTACCCATAACTAGCCTTGTTCAGAGCAATGATAAGCCAGCACAGGCTCACACTCACTAACCCCTAACCTCCCTGCTAGACGTGTGAGCCGCTACTTTACTTCACCTTAGTCCTCACAACAGCCCTGTTAGTCCTGGTAGAGAGGAATGGAATAATGAGCAGGACATTCTCCTAGGCACTAGAGATTTAGCAATGGAGAAACTACATTTCTGACCTCATGGAGGGTCCATTCTGACGAAGAAAAACATGAATCACTCATGTTAGATGCTTACAAAAAAGTGAAGTCAAATAGAAGAGTGGTGTAGGAACCGAGGGCTGAGATAAGCCTGACCCTGACTCCAAGGCACCATCCCCTAACCCTGCAACAGCCATGCCCACTCTCTGCTAGGCATCCCACTCCAGGAAGGTGGATGTCCACTGCTCTGCCTGGGTGAAGGTGGGTCTGCAGAGAGGTTTCCTTTTCTTTTATATTTGTGTTTATTCTTCATTTAACTTTTAAAACACTATTATAACTGAATATTAAAACAAAAACAGCAGCCAAGTAGTGAACATATTATGATTACTGCCCCCACATTCACTACTGCAGAGAGAATGACAGAGTAGAAGAAAGGTTTCTACTGAGACACTCGTTTTCTCTGAAAGTACTTCAGTTTCATGCTTTTGTTTTGTTTTGTTTGGGGGTGGGGTGCTGCAGTTCCCCTTGTGTCCACAATAGGACTTTTTTCTTTCAGGAAATAAAGAAAGGTCACAGGCCAGTTACACCAAGTTTTGAAAATGAACAAGGATCTACACCAACAATGCTTGAGGAGCAGAGAAAAATCTGAAGCTGAGATCCTGGGAAGAGAAGGGAGAGTCTGTGACTGTCTATACAACTAACTCAAGGAACTCTATGCTGAGAAGCTGGCTTTCCTGAAGGTGAGAGTCTAAAGCAAGGATGACGTCATCCTTGAAGCTGGACACTCTTCCTCTCTTTGGGAGTTCTTCCTGTTCAAGCCTCTCCACAGCCTCTATCACTAAAGTCTGTTCCTTTAAGAGGGATTCTTATTGAGTAGCCAGTCCAGGCTGACCTCTGACTCCCAGCAGGAGTCTTTAAAGGTCTGGAGTTGCAGGTGTCAGACACCTGCCTGGCCCCGGGATTTCTTATGCAGTGTATCTATGTGTCATTTACAAACTCACTGTTTCTTATGTCTACCTTGAGTATACAATGGTGCACACAGACACCGTGCCTGGCCCTGTGATTTCTTATGCAGTGTATCTATGTATCATTCACAAACTCACTGTTCCTTGTTGTCTACCTTGAGTATACAATGGTGCACACAGACACCATACCTGGCCCCATGATTTCTTATGCAGTGTATCTATGTGTCATTCACAAACTCACGGTTTCTTGCTGTCTACCTTGAGTATACAATGGTACACACAGACACCATGGCGTTTCACTCAAGTACCCAGAGTCTTGGCAAATATAACCGCATAAAGCAAACGAGACACAGACACCAGTAAATAATGTGTTACATAAACGAATTGGTGTGAGGCCAGCAAAGTGGCAGAAAGTAGGGGAAAGAAAAGTGGTTGTCCTGGAAAATCCACAGCTGGGAGCTGGCCCCTTGGTTAACATACTACCTGCCCCGGCTCCCTGCCCTTCCCAGTCACTTGGGCAAGACCATCACAGAACGGGCCATCAAGTGCCACCAAGGACCCTGAGCCCCATCTGCTCTCACCCTCCTCATGAACTGCAGGCCTCCCGGCTCAAGCTTCCTACCTGCGCAAACAAATATTCCAGTGAACTGGCATCGAGGAGTGGGGTAGCTTCTGGAACCTTTTTCTTCTCATATCCATTCTTCTGCTTCTTTGGAGAATGTCGCCATACAGACTGCTCGTTGTCATTGGTTCCATGCCAGTTGGTAAAATAGAACCTAAAAGACAGTAGGAATAATGTCAACTGTGGCAGAAGAGTCCCTGGACTGCTGACCTGGGCTGAAGCTGACTGTGGAAACCAAAGACACAAGCCTTGCACTACAACCCTCAGGACCCTGAGCAACACCCTTCTCACTCTCCCAAGTGTGCTGTACAAGGTACCCTCAACACCTCCTCTGGGTCAGGAGGATAATGTCCTGGTGATCACAGGACAACTCTTCCGACACCTGTTAACACTGATCACACCTCCCTAGGTAAAAACACCTGCTGCCTACAACTAGCAGCTACCCTACAGCTCTAGTCCTTCGTGGCTGTCCTTCTAGTCTTGGTCCTACTATTTCTGAAATCAAGTTCTGTCCTACAACCAACACTAATACAGTAGTGTTTCTTAGGTCCCAGTTGGCTGTTAGTGAATTGTGATGCATTTTACAATGAGCAAGGCTTCAAAAGAGAAATACAAAAGCATCAGCTGTGGTGACCTGATGAAAGTGCACAGCACTTTACAGCTTTATACCACCTAATCCTAAGAGCACTACCCCAGGGAGACTCCACTGCTTCCTTGTGCATATGGAGAAAACTGAAGTCCACTGAGGCGAAGTGACTGAACACTCCAAGTCTGACTCACTACCACTTTGGTCTGTCACTGCTGGGGAAACAGGATGGATTTTAAGCTGTGGGAGAGTGGCTGAGCTACTCTGCCCAGTTGTCTCTAGGCTGCAGACTCAGCTCTGTCTGGGGCTGTCTCCCATTTGGGCCATGTCACTGAGAAGCAATAACTCCCACCCTAAAGAGCTCCTATTAAAGGCAGACAACAAAAGAGCCAGGACAGGAGACAGGGCTCTCAAGCACAGTCTCTGCCCTCTGTGAGTTCCCTGCCCACAATAACACAAAACAACAGGAAGTGGGACACATGTCATAAGCAGAACTACACTGTAGCTTTCACAGTCCCCACATACTTCTCTTTTCCTCTATAAACATCTGCTAAGAGCTACATTTTACAACTCCTAGATTTAAGCTCAGTTATTTGGGATTTTAAATAAAATGTAAACATCTCATGGATCCCTGGTGATATTATGAGCCATTAACACCATGTTTAATAGGTAACTTGTCCAGAATAATAACTTATCCTGGGGTGCACACAACCTGCAGGCTACAGGTTGAACATTCCTTGTTCTAGAATACAGACTGCAAGTAGGTACATGGATGAGACAAGATGCTTCTGAAAGAACAAGATGAGCTGAATTGGCCAGGAAACAAGCAGGTACATCTTGAAACAGTGTGGGTAAAATAAGAGCTCCCTAGCAGCAGAGGCCACAGCTGGCTTGCTCTGCACCAACCCCCCAGAGCCTATAATATAGCAGGTGCTAAATATGTGCTTGACAGATAAACAACAAGTGATGAACAAACTCAGGGAGTCGCAGTCAACATGGAAAGGAAAGGATGGACACATTACTTTAAAGGTAACAATCAGTATTTTGCAGCTTCCGGTGGTTATGCACAGCCCATCGTCTCCGTAGATCATGAAAGGAACTGGGAGACTGACTATGGGCTTTACTGTTGCCTGCATGCAGAAAGAACCACACACTGCACAAACTACATCAGGTCACCAAAGACAGGTTCTCCCTTTGTTTCCATGTATGTTCTAGGAGACCAGATTCCAGTTACACTAAGAGCCAAGGGGACCCACCAATGCAGTGGCAAGTGTTTCTGTGGACCCAGGCCTTACAGTACTCTTCACAGGAGCAACATAACACACCAGAGAGGAGTCAGTGAGGTTCCACACTTCCGTAAGCAGGAAGTAAGGAGTGAATCACCTGGCCTGCTATAAAAGTTCAACCTGAGATCTGAAGAGAATATAGGCCAGGTAAATTCTGCCAAGTGGTAGGTAAGACCATGACAGAACCACAAGCATTATGTTCAACATGGCAGCTTCCCTGCAACCTTGGGCTGAGAGAAGCGCTGAGGACAGGTACTCTCTGAACCAATCCAACCCATTCATCTAGGACAAAATGTCTTTAAATTGGTAAGCAAGGTACAGTGATGTATGCTCACAATTCCAGTATTTGGGAGGCTTCTGCGGGAAGATTGCAAGTGCAAGGCCAGCCTAGGCAACTTGGCAAGATACCATTCAAAAAAAAAAAAGGTGGTGCTCACTTGTCAGCACAAATACAGAGAATATTACATGGACCCAGTGCAAGCATAACATGCAAAGCTGTGAAGTGTTCCATACTAAAAATAAAAGATGACTATCCATACTAACAGTTTCCTAATTACTAATAAAGCTAGAAACAAGAACACGCCACTATGCCTGGGTTTTTATGTAGGTCCTGGGTGAGGATCCAAATTCATATCCTCACAAGCACTTTATTGACTGGGCCAGCTCCAGTATAACTATAAAATTCTCAAAATTATCAATTTACTGTAAAATAAAAAAATTACCAAGCAGCTTACTGAACTTATCATATATAAATCCTGATAATATGGTAACAGTTAAAACAGGGTGGGGAGTAAGTGTTGTGTTCTTACAGCCCAGGCTCCTTTTCAGAATGACGAGAAGGAGAGAGCAACACATCAGCCAGATACACCTTAAAAGTTCCTTGCCAGTGGTGGTGGCACACACCTTTAATCCAGGGGAGGCAGAGGCAGGAGGATCTCTATGAGTTCGAGGCCAGCCTAGACTACAAAGTGAGTTCCAGGACAGCCAGGGCTATACAGAGAGACCCTGTCTCAGGGGGAAAAAAAAGTTCCTGAGAAACAACACTAGAGATGACTACACATTCGAAGTTTGCGTTTAAACACTGTACCTAATGAAAGTTTTTAGGTTTCTACAAAATTTTACTGAAGTCAGTGATTTTCACTTCTAAGGGCTTCTTTTCTTGAAAACAAATAAAGAATATGATTGTCTTACATTAACATGTATCATAACTAACTGTCCAAATAATTCAGTAAAAATGAAAACCACGATTAAAGGGCAAGAATATTTCCTGAAATCTAGCCGGGATGCCACTGAAGGAGCGGCCAGCCCTTGCTCTCTTGCTGTTCTTGCTCTTCTTCAGTGGTTAGATCACCAGCTTTCAAGCTCTTTGTAGACTGCTCGAATGCAAATGTTTTGAGTTTAGGGTGGTATCTTTTCTCCAACTTCAAAGAGACTGTGGTAACAACAAGGCAGTATCCTGTTGAAGCGCACTGGCAGTGCACTGAGGCCTCTGGGTACTTCCTGCAGCTAACACAAAGGAAACAGGAAAACACAACAACCTGTTACCAACGCGGGACTGCCAAGATGGTTTACTGAGTGAGAGACTTCATCAGCTCTCCCACTGGGAAAACGGGAGAGTTGAGTCAGGCAAGCGCAGGTCTCCTATAAATGCCCAATGCTGCCATGTTGGACTCTGACCTAAGTCTAGCCGCCTACGGGGAGAGAATCAGAACTCAAGGGCACGTCCATGTCCAGACTTCCAGCAGCAGGTCTATCTCCAGTTTGGATCACAGAACCAGCCCCCTGGCTGTGGGAAGTAAGATCAGAGTGAGAAAAAGAAATCAAAGTGAGAAGACTCAGCTGGGAGGGCTAACAAGTCCCCTAAATCTGGGGTGAGGGAGAGGCACACCACTCTCCACACAAGGTGAGCACCAGACGGAATGGTGCCACCAAAATGCAAAGGAGGTAGCAGCTGGAAGGTGTTTCCAGCATGGCCTGACATCCTCTTAGCACCTGAGCTAATCTACTGATTTAACCAGATTTATACACATTGAGACCCTTTTCAAAAAGGGACCGGCCTCCTTATCGGCTCCAAGGCTAACCACATGCTCACATGTGCTTCACTGCTCTCCAAAAGACTTTCACTTCCACAGCAGCTCCTGCACACACTGACAAGGCTAAAGTCTGCCCCGATGGCAGCACCAGCTGTCTATGTGGCTTGGGACACTGAACAAAGTTCGTGACCTGGGGGAAAGTCAAGGAAGGTTCATCAGAACAAAAAGCACAAAAGTAAGGAGAGCCAAGAGTCCTCAGGAGGTCACAGCATAACTCCTGGAGAGCAAGCCTGAGAATTTATCTCTGTCACCTCTTCAGGTGGTGTACAGGATGTTTCTTAGCCACAAACTTTAGTAGGAAATACATTTTATATATAACATACCTCACAAGTCTTAAAACACAATGAGCTTAGGAGATCTATATCTCTATATATGGTTTCTTGTTTCTTTCCCTCTTTTTTTCAAGTTCTGGTTATAACCCACTATGTTAAACTTATAATCACGACTCACCATGTGGAAAACTTTGCTAGAGGGTTAGATTCTATCCAAAACACTCTTTGTATCATGTTTACAAAATGTGGCAGAGGTGATCCGATTCACCTTAAATCACACTCCACCGTGGAAGATGTCCCTTCTCATACCAAGCAAATACAAAAGTTACAAACCACAATGACTCCAGTACTTCTTTCTAAGTGACTCAGGGCCCTGGCCCAACACTGCCCCAGAGAACATGCTGAAACCCGCTAGCGCCAGCTCTGTGTGCTTACCTCATGCGGTAGTGGAGCCGGAGAGACATCTTGTCGTCCACAGTGATGGTGTGATTCGGAGCGTACCAGAGTTTGGTGCTTTCATTGTACAGGGCGAAGAGGTTGTGACAAAGAGGAGAAATATCTGGGGAAAGAGCACACCAGAGAGCTACAGGCAGATGCATTTGGTCACCTGTTTCCAAAGAGCAACACATGCAAAGATAAAAATTCTCTCATCCAGAAACAATCTAGGTCACCTCATCCTCTCAGGGCAGATACAACTCTCGATTATGTTCACTCAGGGAGTTTTAATCATATTAATCAAGAACATGTATAGCTCCTCAGGAGCATGTACTGTGGCTCCTGGCAAACCAAATTAAAGCAATTTAAAAATAAAATTTGGTAGCATTTCTCATTACAGGGTCTTACCAAATTCTGATTTAAAAAGAAAAGGGCTATCTCGGAGGTCCACAGATCCTACCTGATGTGCATCTTTTTAATCACAGCAAGGAAGAAACATCTGAGAAATGTAGGAATTTCTCAATCTGCTTCCTATAATTTGTTTAAACAATTCTGACTCTGTGATTATACAATCATATACACAAAGAAGTTCCTGGCCACCATACAAACTGCATATTAGGATAAACAATAAACAAAGTGACTTCGCCAGTGATTAAAATGTATTATCATTAATAATTAAGTGCACTAAGTACTCTTTATACTATTATAAATGTATTTATTGGCATTAACCAGCAAGAAGATCTCTTAACAAAGCTGGCCCAATAGTGCTGGGTCTCCTACTCCACTACCTGCTCTTTTAAAAATAACCAGCATGCTGAGAAACCAGATTAGGAGGGGCCATCAGGAGATAGCACACACATGTACTCCAACAGAAGAATGAAGGGATATGAGTGCCAACGATCAGTTGTTACTGTTATCTTTAGCACTAGCCAGATCTCAAGTTAAGAAATAGCAATCGTAAATTAACATCTCCACTCCCACCCTCATAAAAAGATTGCTTCTCCCGAAACAGTGGCATTAACAAGGCCATTCCTGACCCTTACAGCCTCTTCCAGTTTGGACCCTGGGTTGAGAAGTTACAGATGCCAGGGCATCTCAAAATCCTCTTCCATCACTTCAATCTGTGCCTCTCAGAAGAAAAAGTGTGGACTGGCAAGACAGCTCAGCAGGTAAAGTCACTTGCCCCCGAGCCAGATGACCTTAGTTCAATCTCTGGGACCCACAGGGTGGAAGGAGAAAACCAACTCTTGCAAGTTGTCTTCTTATCTCCACCCATGTGTGCTCACGTGCATGTACACACACACACACACACACACACACGTAAAAAAAGAAAAAGGAAACAAAGAGGAAAGTCTTCCCTTTAGTTATTTCCAAGCACATCTTCCTTTGGGAACAAGAGCCAACATATTCTTCCCCATACATAAGCCTCTCCCCTTTTGTTGGTGTTTTGGTATATCAGTCACTTTAGGCAGAAAGATGTGTACTGGGAAGTAAATGGAGCCTCCAGACAAGCCATATTACTAACAAGATCTTAAACTATTGACAACATCCCCTCTCAAAGAGCATGGACCAGGCTCTACAGCATCACTGCAAGTTACTTCATCACCATAAGAAGAGTTACTACAATCCTTCCCAAGCAGCTTTATTGGAATACAATTTACAACTATAAAAATCTACCTGTTTTAAGTGTATATTCCAATGAACGTCAATAAATTAAGTCGGTGAGATAAGTGGCTGTTTTATGTTTTTATGGCCTTACTTTCCATCTAAAATTAGGTAGGCAAACACTAACGCACCTCTATGTTGGAAGGATTATGAACTGAGATCTATTTTGTTAGGTGCTCTGGTTTCTCACCCTAGCAAGGTAACAGGCTAACTTTAAGTAACAAGTCTCATTTTTTCTTTTTTTGTTTATTAAGTTTCAGGTTAGCACACAAGGGCCTCACTATGGCATTTTCCTATATATGTATTTTTATAAACAAAGCTCACTTTTATAAAGAGACGATGAACTCCCTTACTGTCCTTTTCACAATCTAGCATGACCAAGCCACAGGGCAACCCTAAGATTCTCACTTTAACCCAGCACCCATGGCAGAACAGACCAGAGCAGAAGGAGAGGCCAAACTTAAGGAGTATATTAGGAAACAGTACTACTGATTTCACATTCACACTTGCCCTGGGTGCTTTACACAGCACCTCAACTAGTGCTAATGTCATTCCAATTACAGATATGTGGGAGAAAAGAGAATTGAGCTTTGGCTGGAAGTGATGGTGAACGCTTACAATCCCAGCACCCATGTGGGTGTCAGGAGAAATACAGCTTTGAGGCTAGCCTGAGCTATGTACTGAGTTCTAGAACAGCCTGAACTATTAAATGAGCCGGCCCCCAAGACTGAGCCTCACAGAAGGCAAGGGTCATTCCTTGGTATTCTATAGTTAGCTCATTAATGATAAAGGAGGAATATGCCATGTTTCAGTAGGAAGTAAAATCCAGGATTAGGAAATAAGGCAGAACCCTGGCTTCCAGAATGTACACCTTGTTCTCAGCAGAAATAAAAGGAGAAGAGAGTCCACATGTGCTTCTGGAGAGTGTAGCCCTGCAGCCTCCCAGGCCTGCAGCCAGTACTCACTGCACTCCTGAGCAGCCCGGATGCACAGCTCCTCTGCAGTGTACTGTCCATTGCCCAGGCGGAGTGGCTCCCTATCCAACAGATAGAAGGTCACTTCCACTCCTGGCTCAGGGACCACCTGCTTCACCTCAGTCTTCCTGAAGCTCCTCATTTTAGCACAGAACGCCATGGCATTGCAGTCCTCTTTGATATTTAGATACTGTAGGGAGGAAAAGAAGATGATGCAGTCATTCCATGTGCTGTTTGCTATGAAGGAAAGCAGGCAGGCATCTGTGGTGTTGGATGAGAACTGCTACCCTTTTCCATCCTGAATACCAACAAGGTCAGGGATTACAAGTGAGATGAAACCATAGAAATGATTAATTATGCATGGTAACTAAGCAATCAGACTATATTCCCAACAATCAGAATAATCTTAGGCATGATTTGAATTGTTTTCTCTATTTGCACACTAGTTGTAGTTGAAAAGTAAGCTCTCATCTGGAGCCAATAGTGTTAAAGGACTGATGCATCATTAGAATACTGCTGCCTCTGCTGGGATCACATAACTTCTAAACTATCTACAGGAAGAATCGGTCTTTCCATCTCATGTCTATCCTCTACAGAACAGGAAGCTTGGTGAAGACATAGGCCATGCTGTCTCTGTGCTCCTGTCCTCATCTGAGGCAGTGTACACAAAGTGACTACTACTTATGCACTCGTATAAATCACTCGAAGGGCCATGGAAAGTGATGACTCGGGACAGGCCCCCATCACCTGAGGGAAGCAGGACAGGCATCTTGTGCAGGGCAAGACACACAGGTAAATTCTTTGCAAGAAAATCACTCACAAGGCCTTCAAAACAAGTGGTCCAGGACCAAAGCAATCCCAGGACTGAGCCCAGGGCAAGGCCACTGGAGGAAAGAGCAAGGGGAACCCCACATATCCTTCAGCCCTTGCCCAACACCGATGACCTCCCAACCATTTTCCTGCCTCCAACTATTTCCTTCCTGCCTGCCAATCTAGGCTTCACTTGAGTTTCCAAGTCTTATCTCTGTAATACCGATCAGATCCTCTACTAGTTGCCCATGTTCTGCAGACTAGTCTCAAACTGAAACAGCTCTTTAGCTCCTGGTTAGCTGGTCCCATCACCTCAGCACCTCTCACTTCTAGCTGCTTAAACCCAGGCCACCAGGTATCCCTGTCCCTCACCCCCACCATTCTGCTCCCTGTGCGGTCTTCAAATAAGCTGATTCCACCACTAATATACTCGCCTCTTAGCTTTCATGGCAAAGTTGAATCTTCTTCAGAAACCAGTCCAGACTGGCACTTCCTCCAAGAAGCCTGAGTCCAGCTGTACCCTTATGGTGGATGCCATCTCTCCTGTGTAACTAAACTTACCACACTAGCCACAAGGTATCATGGTCATCGTATGCATGCACCTGTCCACTGTGAACTGCCTGAGCATAAGAGCTGTATTCGTCTTTGTATACCCAGTAACAAGCACAGAGACTTGCATACAGTGAAAGGATACAAGGATGCCCCCAAATAGGAAAAGTCCTACACAACCCTCAGCACCAAATCCATTTACTTGGTCTATTAGCTGTCATGATGACAGGAAGTGAGATAATTTAAATGGGTCTCACTGTTACAAATCAAAGGCATTCAATTTTAGTTTATAATACCCAAAACAAATCTAAAAACCAGAATCTACTTGAAATCAGGCTGAAAAACTAAGCTAATTGACTCACCTTGCAGTTCAGATAACAACATGAAAATCAACAGTATTTTAAGCCTGCTTCACAATGTGAGACAAAACAAACCTCTGTCTTAGAGATTCTTTGTAGACACAACAGAGGAAGAATTCAAAAGAACTCCATACAAACTGTACATGTACAAGGCATGGCACTATTAGCAACAGAAAGAAAATGCCCACTGACAACTTTTGACAGGAGAGGACCCATTGTACAAGTTGTCTCTACAGCTGTTGAAACATAACAGCTGTGTTAGGGTCCTCTGGGTAATGCAATATGCACAGATCCCTTGAGAACAGACAATAAACTGTTAACAGTGTGGCAAGCCAGGAGAGGTTACAGAAATTTTAACTTTACTTCCTGGAGCTTTTGGTGTGCATGGACTGTTTAAGCCAGCATATACAAAACTGGGAATGAATAATATACAGATTTTTTTAATAATTAGGACAGAGTACAGACAGTCCTATAGGCTGGAAATTGCAGTTTAGTGCAGACATAATCCCAACACTGGGTAGGCTGAGGCAGGAAGATCTCAAGTTCACAACCACTCTGGGCCACAAAGTAAGGTCCTGCCTCAAAAGAAAATACCCAGAAGGTAAACGTGCATACCTGCATTTATTCGGTTGTCCAGTGTTCCCGAAAAGCAGACTGGATTTTCTTCTTTACTTCCCAAAGCCCATTCAGAGCTGATCTAGGGACAAAAATCAATCAATCAATCAACTTGGAGGTGGTTAGATTTGAAAATAAGAGGGTATTTTCACTAAGGAAAAAGCAAAACCTCCATAGGAAGGAAAACACATTGGGGGAAAGGGGTAGAAGGTGACTGAGAGACATTAGGACGGCAGAGACAACCTCGAGTATAAAATCAAAGATGTTTCATTGTTCCAAGGAAAGAAGCCAGAGCTTCTGCTCCGTGGTGTAGAGTAGCCTGTTCTAAGAACAGCTCTGGACACCTCTCCCCTGACCTGTGACTGGCAGTTCAGATGCCCAAAGGTGCTCATTCCTACAAAGTGGTTTTGCCAACGAACAGCCGCCAACTAACGTATGGATTCACATTTGGCTTCTCTTTATTACTGAGCACATTTGGTCAGAATCTGCGTGAAGAAAAGTACAGCCCTGGACAGTACCTGGCAGCAGAGATGGACTAGGAAGCAAGAGATGAGAACGAGCTAGCAGCAGTCCGCATCATCCTACATCCTCACTATGGGAGACAACAGGAATAAAAATCCAAAAGCAAGAGTAGCACAGGACCGCTTATGCTCCTCTCACCCACCGGGGTGATAGATAGGCTAGAGAGAGTAAGAAAACCCTTTCTACAGTAATGCCTGAGAGTTAGAGGTACTGATGGTGGTTAAGAGCATTTGTTCTTGCAGAGAACCCGGGTTCAGTTCCCAGCACCCATCTGTGTCATACAACCATCCATAACTCTAGTTTCTAGGGCCCCGATAACTTTTTCTGAGATCCAAGGGAAACACACAATGCTCAAATATACACTCAAGCAAAAAATATTCAATCCACAGAAAATGTTTTTAAAACACTTATAAAAGTAGTAACAATAGGCCGGGAAATATGAGTATGAATTTTGATATGACAACTTTGGTTTGGCAATTAGGATATAAGTACCTTCAAAAACACTCAAATAACAAATCACTTTGCCTTCAGCTTTTAAAATAAATAAGAATACATGACAACTGCTTGAAGACTATGAATAGACACACTGTCTCGTGACAAAAGTCACTAGAAAATAACTAGATAATAATGCTGAGCTTTGTGCAGAAGTGGGACTTCAAAAGCCACATTTAGATGTCTTCCATTCACTTTGCATGGCTCTCCATCTTAGAAAAGGAACTGGCTGAGGAAAAGAGCAAGGTGGTCCCTGCCCACATGGAGCTTATAACCTGCCGGAACAGCAGAACCAGCCAGAGAGACGGAGACAGGAGGTATAGACTGGGACTGGGACAGACAGAGCCTGGGGCTCAGGGAGGCAGTGACACAGAACTGAGATGGATGTGCAGGGAGTGGGGGAGGGAAGGTAAAATGCCACCTGTCGGAAGCAGTCTGAGCAAAAGCACAGCATGTGCAAAGGCCCTGGGGTGAAAGCACTAGGCCGGGGAAACCTAGACTAGTCCTTCTCACACTGGGCATGGGCAAACTTGCTAAGAACACAGCTGCATGCCTTTACCAAGGACAAACAAAACCTGACCAGGAACTCAACTTCATGGACTCAGAGCCCTCTAAAAGAGCAGAAGAAATTTTACTAGTCCCACCAGGCCTAGGTTCTGTCCATGGGGGCTACTGCATAATCCTTTTCATACTTGAAGCTGCTTTAATAGATAGATAGATAGATAGATAGATAGATAGATAGATAGATAGATAGATTGATTTTCTATCCGGGCCCCAGTTTCCCCTCCCTCCTCTCCTTCCCTACCGCCACCCCTGTTCTAACCCTCAAATCCACTCCTCCTCTGCTTCTGTTTAGGAAAGGGCAGGTCTCCCATGAGTATCAACAAAACATGGCATATCAAGTTGCAGTAAGACTAAGCACCTCCCTGTGCATTAAGGCTGGACAAGGTGACCCAGTATATGGAGTAGGGTTCTAAAAGCCAGTAAAAGAGTCAGAGAAAGCCCCTGTTCCCACTGTTAGGAGTCCTCCAAGAGGACCAAGCTACACAACTGTAACATATATGCCGAGTGCCTAGGTCAGTCCCATGCAGGTTCCCTGGTTGTTGGTTCAGTCTCTGTGAGCCCCTAACAAGTCCAGGTTAGTTGATTCTGTGGGGTTTTTTTGTGGTGTCCTTGACCCCTCTGACTCTCACAATCCTTCCCCCCCTCTTCTGCAGGCCTCCCCGAAGTTTTTTAAATATATACCATTAGGTCATGCAGTACTTAATCTGAAGAATCAGAGTTTCCTGGGCCTCACACAGCTTTAAAGTCATTAACCTGCTCCTACAACAGGGTATCATTGCAACCTCTAAGCATGGGAAGTTTGGTTTCCCGTTCTTCATTATCTACTGCAAACAGCACTATCCTGAATCACAGTGTATCTCATCTCAGATGAACCTCCAGCATTGCTGGCAAACAGTAATGCAGTTCGGATTCGTGAGGCCTAGCCTGAACTCTGAGAACCAAGGTTAGCTATGGGATTCGTAGACAATTTACTCTGATGTTTTGCATGCTGAATTAATACAATGAACTCTCAGAAAACTGACATTCTAATAATAAAAATAACATACACAACATTTAAAAGCCATGCTACGACCTGTACTAAGCTCTTCAAGGATAGCACCCTGGATCTACTTTCAAGAAAGGATGACTGCCCTTGTTCATGATGACAAGTAATTTTGGTGTTACATTTGTACAATGGCTTCATTCAAGACACATTTCTGTGAAAATAAAGCCAACTATGATTTACCTGATCACTTGTAGGGGAAGTAGAAAAGGAGCAAAATCATTCTTTGGTTTTGGAAACCGAGTTAAGTTTCTTATTACAAAACAAAGTCTTCAGTGCCAGAGGCACAGACCAGCAGGAACCATGAAACAGCCTTTAAAAGACACTTCACTGGGGATTTCAAGTGGATGTTAAGCAGTTTAGAAAACAGGAACAATAAAGATAAACAACCCACAGTGTCTGGGTGAAAGCAGTAAACTCTTCCCCCTTATTATACCAGCAACGACTTAAAAAATAGCCTTCATTCAGTGGCAGAGGGTTACTGTGTGGCCCAAGTCTGTTGGTGCTGGTTTATGCAAGGGAAAAATCAGAGAGGTTCTGTAGATTTCTTAAATTCTTTATCACAGTCTTATGTAAGTGGCAAGCACCTCTGATAGTTTCTGACTGATGGACAAGTAAAACAAACAAAACAGTCTGTGAGTCAGAATGCAACCAACTCAGAACTATTTCCAAACAGGCAAAGTTCCAGCAATTTCTATATGACGATCCAGACAGCTCCTGAAGTATTAGTGTTTGTATAAGGGATAAACAGATGAGTGTCTGAGACAAAGACACTGCCAGATTGTGCAGCAAAAAGACCAAGTCACTGACATTGCAAATAAAATATAAGAATCTAAATAAAACAATGCATGAACCTGATTATTTTCACTAAAAACACCACCTTGCCAGGTGCCATGCTACATGCCCTGGGAGGCAGAAGCAGAAGTCTCTCTCTGCGTTAGTCCGGCCTGTTCTATACACTGAGTTTCAGGTCAAAAGACACTGTCTTACCTACAATGAATTATTTTAAGAAATCAAAGACCTTTCTAAAGCAGAAAGTGCTGATAAAATGTTGAAAAACTCAGAGAAAAGGAAAAGAGAACTTTATAATGTTGAATACTCTGGGCTAGGAACCTGCTGAGAAGAGCCACAGGACAAACAGAAGCCTGGTACCATGCAGCAGTCCAATGTGCTGAGGGTCAAGTACAAAGGCTAGAGTCCTGCTGACCTGGACTTGAATCTGGCTTCCCAGGCAAATGACTTAGCATCCCTGAACCTCGTCATCCCCAGTGCAAGTGGGGGGATAAAATAGCATTTATCTCACAGACTGGCAAAAGCTAAGTATTACACATAAAGCATCCAACAGACTTCCACTCTCAGGAAGCCCCTACATGTGGATTGTAATTTCTGTTCATCTGATTACAGTTATGGGATACAGTGCCAGCCAAGGAGGAGCCCCAGCATGCACAAAGCATCTTTAGTTTATGACAGAGCAAACCACTGGCACTTCAATGTGTAGGAAGCCTGAGCTGTGTGGGGCTAGTCAGTGTGAGTGACAAGAGTCCAAGTGTTTGGCTCCTGATTGGAGGACCTTGCTCTTTCCACAAAGATTGTCCTACAGTCACCATTATCCAGTCTCCTCTGGCTTTTCAGTAGTTTTCCATCTAACATCATCCAGGACACTGATCTTATGACAAGCCTTCTAAAACTGTCAGAGAGAAAGCCATTAAGCTAGGTGTGGTGCTGAGGGCCTGCCTATACAACCCAGCACCCAAGAGGCTCGGAGGATTACAAATTCCAGACCAGCCTAGGCTACAAAGTGAGTTTGAGGTCAACCTGGTCTGCACAGCAAGACCCTATCTCAAAACAAGCAAGAGCATCAAAGTCATTAAACTGCCCACCCTGACTGTGCTGCAGCCCACAGCTCCAGGCCCCTGCCACCCTGGGGTGGGAGAAGCAGTGTTCCAGTGATTCAGCACAAGCCTACCTTGCCTGGACATGGAACTTTCTTAAGGTCCTCACACAGGTGTTCAGGAAAAGCATCTGCTATCTTCTAGTCACACCACAATGTCACCAACCACCAGCACCACGGACTGTTTCCCAAGACCCCAGCACTTGGCTGAGACCTGGGTAATGTTCTGCTGAGAGCTCAGCAAGACACTGTAAAGCTGCTGGACTCCGGCCAAAAGAATGACATAATATAATTACAAAACTTGCATTTTTTCCCCTGTCAGTGAGTCAGAATTATGGCTTTTCTATATGCCATCCCTGTCACACAGAATCACTCCCTTCTAACTATAGTAGCGATTCCAGGAATATGCCACAATAGTAAAAGCTGCTTCATTTACAATAAACTTCGAGGGATGAGCAAATGATCGATGCCAAGTCAATGGGTCAGACTCTGCCTTGTTCCCAAAGAGCCTGCTTTAGCCAAGAGGAGGTCTCTGACCAGAACAAACAGTACTGTTTAAGTAGTCAGTCAGTGTCTTCCTAAAAGCCACGCTGTACCAAGATGCTAGGCTGCTCGATTCTGCTTTACTTTTCTTTCTTTTAAACTAATTACCATTAATGTATCTATAATGTTATTAAAGAGGCCATGATAAGATTTAGTGAAGCCATCTCCACTGCCTTCCTTGGGGTCAAAACATGGCGGCCGAAGTGGATTCTCAGAAGGGGGAAGTTGGGCCAGGCCTGGCAGCACAGCCTATCATCCCAGCACTTAGGAAGAAGACGCAGAAGGGTCATGAGGTTGAAGCCAGCCAGAGCTACAGAGCAAATCCCCAGCTAGCCTGGATGACATACTGAGGCCTTGTCTCTAGAACGGGGTTGGGGGAGTAGAGGAGAGATGATGGGCAGGACATAGACACCTGTCTTTCAGTCAGCACTTCTTAAACACCCATCTAACGGACTTGAGAGCACCATGACAATGAAATCTAGCATTTATTTACACATTTTGTCCCTAAAAGGGCTTTCAAATATTTGACCATATTCAGGATTCAAAGTCCTTCCACAGATGAAAAGGCCTGGCTTAGGACATTCGCACGATCAACTGCCAGTGAGTGGCACAACTCCCTGTCCAGTGCCCCTGCTGCCATCCTGTTCCTTTCTGGAAAAGCTGCAGGCTGCAAGGAATCTCCACACAAAACATGGGAACAGAGACTAAGCATGCATACCAAAACCTTGAGGTCCATTTCCAGCTGTTAAGACAAACAGGAGCCTCAGCATCTGGAGGAGGATGCACTAGGATACCAAAAACTGGCAGTCAAGAAGACAGTGTGAGGCTTGGGCTGGGAAGCCATCTGGGAAAGGAGCAGCTGTCAGACTGGAGAAATCAAGATTGAGAGTGCGGGAGGGCTGTGCAACTGTTCTAGAAGAGGGCCCGAAGAATGGAAAAGCCCCAGTCCCAGCAGATGCTTGGACCAGGAGGAGCAGGAATGAGCACACAGGAAAAGGCAGGAAGGAGTAGACGTTACAGAGAAGTGGGGAAGGGTGCGAAAGAGTCTGTGCCAGTCTGTCTCAGTAAGACAAGTGACCAGGACTTGCCTGGTCTTGAGCAAGCCTCCTAACTCTCAGGGCTCAAGTTCTGCATAATGAAAAAGCATTAGATGATCTCTAGGGCTCTCTACAAATGAAAGCAGAAGTCTGGGCCTCCAAGAGTCACCCCAACCTGGGTTGAATGATCAGATCTGCTTCTTTCCGTGTGACCTTGGGTACTTCCTTAACCTCTGTGACTTCCTGTTTCCAATATAAAACTAACTAAAAAACTGACTACTTTGCAAGACTGTTATGATGATTGGAGAGTTCCTTAATGTTATGCCAAAATTAAAAGCTTTACAGCCATTAGATCAGTTTCTCTTAAATTTACATAAGCCTTTAAATTTTTTTTTCTTAAGATTTAAAGGGGGGATGGCTCAGTTGTCAAAGTGTCTGCTGCATAAATAAGCATGAAGACCTCAATTCAGATTTCCAGCACCTGCGTCAAAACTGGGTATGGCAGTGCATGGCTGCAACATGTCAAGGCAGGAGGAGTGCAGAGAGGTGGAACCGTGATGCTCACTGGCCAGCCTAGGTAAAAGGATGCCTGAAGTTAACCTCCCGCCGCTGCCACATATATGTACACATACAAATGAACAAGTACATACATGGGCGGGGGCAAAGCAAATGTGAGAAACTATGTTGTCATAAGTTGACACAATTTTTCACTAACATAATTTAGGCAATGCCATGAAAGCAAGGACAAGGAACCTTGCTATCTGACACACCTCTTGGCAAAGCCTGAAGGAAACCATGACTTTGGTGATTAAGAAGTGACCCTGAGCTCCCCCCCCCCCACACACACACACACACATACCCCTTGCTAACTTGTGCTAATTTATTTGTGTGTCCTAAAATTTGTACCAATTTCTTTGGGGAAAAAAACCCATTTACATGGATCCTGGACATCTTTAACTCCTTGGCATTCTCAGGTACAAATGACAGTCACTTATCTGAGTAGTTAGGGTGATAGTGAGTGTGAGAGGAAGACACCATGCTAGCACCACCACCAAGGATCACAAGTCATCGCCAGGTGGGGGCTCTGCTTCCTGCAGGACTCCTTAAAAGCTCAGTACCCAGAAGAAGAGAGTCAGAGCCTCTCAGCCCTACAGCCTCATGGAAGACCACTCAGGAGACCAAGCAAGCAACACAGATCAAGTTCTGGAAAACCCCAAACAGAACATCACTCACTCTATGCTCTAAAGCAATTTGGCTATTGCCTTAAAATATACTTGGATGCCGGGCGGTGGTGGCGCACGCCTTTAATCCCAGCACTCGGGAGGCAGAGCCAGGCGGATCTCTGTGAGTTCGAGACCAGCCTGGGCTACCAAGTGAGTTCCAGGAAAGAACCCTGTCTCGAAAAACAAAAACAAAACAAACAAACAAACTATATATATATATATGTATACATATATATATTTTTTTTTAAAAAAACTTGGATAAAAAAAGAGAAAATGGATTAAAAAAAAAAAAGTTTTCCCTACAAAGTTCCTAATACTTCTCAGCCAAGAAATCATGATCAATATGTATGACTAACAAGGACTCCCCTTTATTTTTCCTTCAAGGCTGGAGATAAGCCCAGGGTACCAGCCCATCAAAGCAAACACAACCACTGAGCCACACATGCAGCCCAAGGTGCTACCCTTTTAAACTGCAGGCAGAGCTCTGTGCAGATGGCAATGGTGTGCTATGGAACACACTCAAGGCTCCAGCAGACTCCAGCAGCAGGTAGAGCTGAAACCACCCTTCTACCCACCCCCACCCCATTTCCTGCAGCACAGCCAGGCATCCACTCATTAGGGACTATGACTGCAGTGACCCATATATCTTACAACACCCACATGCTTCACAAAAAGAAACTTCTGCCAGGTGACATACCTGCAATCCCACACTCAGGAGGCAGAGGCAGTTGGATCTCCATGAATTTGAGGCCTCCCTTTCTTACATAGTGAGCTTTGAGGCCAGCCTGGGCTACACAGTGAGACCCTGCTTCAAAAATCCAAAAAGGAAATAAACAAACAAGGAAACAAACAAACAAACAAAGGCTTACCCTCACTGGTGCCATTCACTATTTTCTATGCTACCCTATTTTCTTCCATCTAATACACATTTAAAATGCTAAAGCCTGAAAATAAATTTCACAATTCACTAATGAAAATGGGTAGAGACTGGCCACAAGAGAACTCAGTCTTCACTAGTGTCCCCTCCTAGACAGTTACCTCCTAGGGTCATACCACAGTTCCACAAAAAGCTAGGAACAATGCCTCAAAGACACATTTTAAGTTCTGTCAATTACCCCTACCCTCACCCATGGTGCATTTCCACAGCCCCAGGTTCTACTTTTATGGTCACACTTCCCAGTGAGTCTCTGCAAAACTTAATGAGCTCAAACTCCAAAGTGTTTACTTTGCATCTGGTAAAAAATTTGACCATATTTCAACCAAATTTCCATTGTAAAGGGAGAAAAAAAATCTAGTACGTGGCTGTCAACAGGAATAATGGGAAGGGTCATTGAGTTTTGCATTCTGGATGGTAAGTGTTACCATAATTAGAAGTCTTTAATTATTTCTTATCAACTAACTAGAAAAGGTGTCCAGAGGCAGCTGTTCTTTATCAAGAAAAGCACTTTCCTCTCTGCATGTAAAAAGGTAAAACCATATCAATGAGACTTTGAGGCCTTGAGATGAGGTTCCACACAGGTCTACAGCATGCCTATCTCCATCACTCTTGTCAAAGCCATTGTCTAACAGACAACCCTTCAACTGACTGCACACTCCATTTACTTTTTCTGCTTTTGGCTGGGGGTGAGGGACAGGGCAGAAAGAGGATACAACCCCAGCCATAGTGTGTCTTGTGTAAAGGTGTAAAAAGAGGAAGACGAAGGATATTTGCTAAAAACGCTCAGTAATTAGTGGACGGAAACATCATGGTAGGTGTAAATGATTAACTGGGCTACTAAATACAGCAGAAGAAATAACTCGCGGACTCCTAGACGTCCTTAAATAACACAAACACAAAGTCTTCATGGAAAGCCTGCACGCAGTTCAGTGGAAGAACAAGAAATAAGATAGTCAGCAAAGCAGCACGTCGGAATGAGGCAAGGTGACTGCAGATGTGGAACACACCTGACTAAGGCAAAGAGCACACTGTCCGTGAGCACAGACAGCGCTGACATAGTCAGCCCCAGAAGACTAAGAGGAACCAGCATGGCGGATTTGGTCAGGTCAAAGAACCTTAGCAGCTGGGTTCAAGGAGCTTTCAACTTTCTGCAACTGGACAGTTTTCCTGCAAATAAGGATAATACTAAGTATTTTATGCATTTTTTTAATTCTGTAAAAGATAAATAGATGATAGGCAGGTAAGTGATAGACAGGTATGTCTATATACGACAGACAGGTGTGTCTAGCAAACACCTGGCCCGCAGAAGGCATGCAATACTCTGACCACTACAACAGAGGTGGAATGTGAGTGGGGCCTCCAGGGCTGGGAGGACAGGAGCACTGTGAGATTAGGAGCTGACTACAGGAAATACTCCAAACAAGAGAAACAGGAAGAGAGCAGAAGACAGAATGGAGGCTGAATGGAGGTGTACAGAGAGCAGAGCTAAAGGAGAAGTTTGGCCTGGGCGCCAGGGGGACACAGGTACCTACTAAGGAACCTGGCTTTTCCTCTGCAGACACACCTCCTGAGAACAAGTAATCCCTTCAGCACGGGCAAATCTCATGTGTGCACATGTGCTATGTGAAGGCAGGGACTCAGAAGATAACAGAGAAGGTACACGCACAGGATGCTTGAAGGTCAGCTGTATGAAAATGACATGTTTCTTTCCAAATATTCCATCACCAACAGATACATGGGTGGCTACTATGGCTGAGAACCCCTCCTACCCACTACCCTAGGCTCCAGCCCCAGAGTGACTATCCCAAGACAATAAAAGCAAACTCAGCAAATAACCTAACCTCAAATATCTGAATAATCATTTGAGCACACATCTAAACTTTATGATCTAACTTCACACGCACATACACACGCATGCACACACACAACTTTTGGATAAAATGAGAAGCTAGAGGTTTTCTGTGAATTACAGTATAAGTGTAAACGAGTCAGAATTTTCCCACATCTTTTGTCCTGATTGAAGAGCAGGGCCAGGACCTGGACAGACAGACAGTGCAGGGAATCAGCAATCCATGGCTGGTGATTCAACCTCCACTACTACTGTGGCCCAGACATGCTCAGGGGGCTGCTCCTAGGAGTCAATGGAGTTACTTTTACAACATGTTATGCTAACACAGAGTCAGAAGTCAGACAACAGGAGAACATCTATTATGAAGCAATGTTGCCTACTTATTCAGTGTTCTAGATAACAGATAGACATGAGGTAACTGTCTTTCCAGATCTCTGAATATGGCTGTGTGCACCAAAATGATGTTGAGTGAAATTTTATCTACCTTTGATGACTCAGAATCCCCCGAGACCTTCTCAGGTATTAACCTTGGAATCTGACCAATGGCATTTGAGCAGAACTGGAGGGGGCGGGGGTGCAACGAACAGAGAGTTCACAGCCATGCCTACCCTATCATTCAGTCTCCAGAAGCCTGGAAGAAGTTTGCATCAACTGACCAGGCTCGCTGAGGAGTGCCCAGGGTGTGAAGAGTTCTGGTCCTCACTGAGGCTGTACCCCACATAAGCCAGCTGTGGACAGAGTTGGCAAATGTGTGCCACAAACTCAGGTCCCTAAATGACATTTCAGAACTTCTACAATACCACCAAAATAAATACTAATGAAGGCACTTCTGAGCATTTCTCCAAGAGAATATCAAAGAGTAAAGTCAGCTTAACTGTTTATATCCACAGACAAATGCAAAAATCAATTAATGCAATCAATCCTATGCATTATACATAGCAGTACTGAGTATCGAACCTAGGGCCTCACACTCACTAGACACTAAGTGCTCTACCACTGAGCTACATCCTAGGCCTCCCTCCTGTAAAAAACAAACAAGCTTTTCTAACTATCTTGAGACAGGATTTCACTAAGGTGCCAAGCTAGCCTTGAAGAGGTAGAGATACTCAGTGTCTGGCAACAGACAACCAGGAGATGAGTGTATAAACAATATGATGTGTATATAGTGGAATATTAATCCATGCAAAATAATGAAATTCAAATAACATGCTACAAAATTATGTGGACTAAGTGAAGTAAGTCCAATATTATATAACTCTACTTAAATTAATTACGTAGAGTAGTCAAATTCAGAGCCAAGTTTTGAGGAAGCCACAGGATTTGGGCAGGAGAGAATGAAGGAAGACTGTTTGATGATAAAGTAACTCTGGAAAGGAAAGGTTGCTATGGTTATGTGGTACTGTGAATATGCTTAATGCCAGTAAATTACACACCTAAATGTACAACCTACGTTGTTTGAATTGATAATTTTATGTTCATTTTGGTACACACAAAAAAGCTGGAGGAATATGGTCCCCCACTTTTCATGTGAATGGGATGACGGAAGACATTAGGCACCATGAGAGCCAGGTTTAGAATCTTATGGTTTAGAATCACATACACATGGCCTAATTGTGGCTTTTCACTCAGAAGTTATGTCAACTTGGACATGTCCCTAAATCTCTAAGCCTCCACTCCTCCTCTGTCTATAAAACAAAAACAACATGAACTTGTTTCTTTCTGTTGTTGCATCACAAAGTCATTGGTAGGGAAGAGAGGATTGTATGGTGACTCTAACTCAGTGACGTCCCTTGTGAAGATTATGTAACACAGCCTACTTTGGTTCTAATCCCTACACCTGACTTGGAGCAAAGATCTTGCCCCACAGCTATCCCACAGATGATCACAATTCAGAATGTCGTCTGAGTTCTCTCCATGGCACATCCCAGTGTCCTGGGAATTTCCTTGAGGGCACAGGCACAGACAAGATCCTCTTTACTTTACCACCTGCAAGTACAGGGTCCCGTGTCCTAAACCTCTGAGGTACATATTTATTCAACGTTTACTAAAATGGATCACATTGGCAGGCACTAAACTAAGTACAAAAGGAGTAAGAAAGAGAAAACCTTTCATACGGAAACACTTTAAAAGTTGGTTTAATTAGTGAATCAGTCAGAAAATGTCACATTTTGACATTAATGACTAATTCATTCTACATACTTATATTACAAATGAGGACAGGGACCATAAGAAATAAAATATCAAGCTTAATTTACATGCAATGTTTTAACTAAAGAAGTCCCCCAAACCATGTTTTCTGGAACTCTTTGCACCTCGGTGGAGTGGTGCCTGTCTATAGCACAGCGCTCAATAAAGGGAAAAAGGACAACAGGAATCCACAGTGAAATAAATCAGCAAGATATGAGTTAAATAATTCTTTTTTGTGTTTGTTTTTTGTTTTTCGAGACAGGATTTCTCTGTGTAACAGTCCTGGCTGTCCTGGAACTTGCTCTGTAGACCAGGCTGGCCTCAAACTCACAGAGATCCGCCTGCCTCTGCCTCCCCAGTACTGGGATTAGAGGCGTGCGCCATCACCGCCCAGTGAGTCAAATAATTCTTAACAGCCAAGGGCTCACAAGTATTTGATATCACACAGAGTGAGTGTTCAACTTCTGCCAAATTATTTGACCAAGAGACCTACTTCTGGAGAAGAGATTAAGACAGGAGTCTCATTCTTAAAACTTGACTGGCTTCAAACTTACAACCCTCCTGCCTCTCAGCCTCCTGAGTACTAGGACCATAGGTATGTTCCACCATGCTAGGGACCTCTTTTTTTGATGGAATATGTATTTGAGAGAATCGCCATCAGATGATCTCTGTGCCCTCTTGCATTTACCAAATTTCTATGTTCACCAGACATACCACCTCGGAAGGCCTTCTTTCCTAGGTAGACAACAAAATGTAGATTTCCAGAAATGACATTCATCCATCTCCTTCCTCTCCCCCAGCCTGCTCTTGTCCACATAACACATCCTAAAATTATACAGACAGAAGCAGGAGGTCAAATCTAAGATTGCAATACTATCAGATCAGACTTCAAAAGTAAGCAGAATTAAAGTTTTTATATTGTTACTTCAAGTAAATGTCCTAGAAACAAATGTCCAGGGAAGGTCACACTTTTCTGTTACTCAGTAATCCAACTCCTTAAGACAAATCCTTGCAATTTTGACAACAGCAGGTGGGCACAATGGAAGAAGCTCAAGGAAATCGAAACGAGGTGCCTAGAGATTGGGGCCCTTCCAAAAGCCCCTCCCAGATGATCTCAGCTCCCATTAGCCTAGACCTTATTTTTCTCCTTCAACCTACTTGATTTTCCTGTTTCTACCCCTATCTTTCTGCAAGTCTCTTCTTTTCACCACATGATTGGCTGAGTTATATGACACACTGGCAGTGAGCCACAGCGTCTTCCCAGAACAGAGCCCACTTTGCAGGAAACCCCGCCTGGTTTCCAGAGCCGGAGGATGGCAGAGAGGGGAAGAGCAGAGAGGGGAAATGGCAGGTTCTAACAGCTTACAGGGATCTGGGGAACCCAAGCACACATCTATCTGTTCCCAAAAACAGATGCTACCAACTACATGCAATTCATTTTACAAATGTATTTTTCTCCATATACAAAATTTACATTGTCTTGAGTACAACAACCTTTCTCACAGTAAGAGTTCACAGATCCTCTGTACATTCTTAGACTAAAGTACAGACAATCATATTGAAAGCATACATTACTGTCTAGTTTGACACTGTTACATTTCCCAAACCTTCCTGTCCCCACCTACTTTCCTCAGTGCTGAACAAAGTACATACAGAAAAGCTCTGATACTTACCAAAATCACAATATCCCACAACAGATTCGGAAGAAATTTCAAGTGGAAAAATCACTTCTGTACACAGCCTTCCCACTTTTGTCTTTAGAACACAATTAAGAAACGAGTCATGTGAGTGCTTAGGTGTGGTCTCCCCTTTGACTCCTGTTCAAGCTGAGGGGAGGAGAGTCAGGTTCTGGTGTCTCGTGTTCAGTCAGGTTTCAGGCTGGAGCCTCCCCACTTCCCACTCACACTCATGTCCTAAAAGGTCAACCTTCACCTTTTCTCTGTCTACACTGACAACCAGATCCAGGTGATGTAAAGACCACTACCTCAAAACTCTACCTACCTTTTCAACATCTCTGCTTAGAGCTCGCACCAACATCTCCTCCTCCCTCCTTACCAGTAGCCACCATCTCAAATGCCAGTGTTCACCACACTGCTTGATCAAACCTCCAAAGGTCAGTCTTGACACATCTATGTCCTCACGTCCCACATCTAAACTATTATTAATTCTATCGGTATTAGCTTCAAAATGTGTCCCACAGCCAACACTTCTCACCACTGCTCTGTGGTAAGTATTCTCAGCACAAGCACCAAAGGGCAGAAGCTGTGATGACTGTGTTGCTGGATCTGCTGTGTCTGGCACACAGCTTGATAAACTGAATGAATGCTTGATAAATGGCAAATGGGAATGACTATGTAAATACTGCCTCAGAACAGACAACAGAAAGGTAGATCCTGAACCCAGACCTTCAGCTATTAAGAACAAAACTGCTTCCAGAACACAGGCTGCCTCTTTAAACTTTGAAGAGAGGGTATAGACTGCTCCTTCTTTATTTTTGTGCTTGTGTTTTCCTTTACCACCCTGTCAAGTTCACAGATCCAGATGTTTTCTTCTGTTAAGTCTTCTGCTCTGGCCATGAAGAAACGCTGTGAAGAGTGGGGCATCCACGGCACATAGCACACTAGCCTTCCCAGTAACACCTTTACAACTAGGTTTGTTTGGGGAAAAAGTTCTTCTCAACAGCAATCTAACTCTTAGATTTATTTATTTTGATTTTATGTGCATGAGTGTTTGCCTGCATCTGAGTCTGTGCATCACGTGTCTGCCTGGTGCCTGAGGAAGTCAGCAGAAGGTGCTGGATCTTCTGGAACTGGGGCTACAGATGGCTGTGGGCTACAGATGGCTGTAAGTCTCCATGTGGGTGCTGAGGACTGACTTGGGTTCTTTGCAAGACCTGCAAGTGCTCCTAACTTTTGAGCCCCATCTCCAGCTCCAGGGAAAATCTTACTTTTTAAAAAAGAGAGATTGGAAGGCTGAGTAGTTCAATGGTTAGCGCACTTGCCCTGCAACCATGGGGACCAGAGTTCAAGTTCCAGCACCCACATAACAAGCTGGCCACCATACACATGCCTATAACCCCAGTTCCACAGAAGACAGAGACAGAAAGATCTCTGGGGCTTATTTGCTTCCAGTCTATCCGAGAAAATGTGAACCCCAGGTTCAGGAAGACACCTTGCTTCAATAAAATAGAGAGAGCGATAGATGAGATCATCTGACTCCCTCTTCTGGTCTCCACACACGTACACATATATTTAAGACACACAGAAAAATCAAGCGGGGGGGGGGGGGGGGGGGGGGGGGGACCCCCCCCACACACCCGCAAGCTTGTTTGGCGCAAGACAAAGA
>CABHPP010129944.1:1064-27835 GCA_902168425.1 Peromyscus attwateri | reverse complement strand
ATTCCTAAAGTATCCTTTCTTTCTTCCTTCTCCAGTAGTGTCTCCCATACCTAATACTAGTATAGACTTCAAGTTCACAGTCTTATCTAAATTACATAGATATGGTGGCTATTATATAACAGCACAATTTATATATAAGCAAACTTAAAAGCATGAGTGGCAATTTCAGGTTGTGGCTGGGGGAAAGAGGAACTAAAAGACAGAACGATACACCTTTGTCTTTGGTCCCTGAAAGCCTGTGAAAATTAACATCCTAAAACAGTCTCCAAATCCTGAGGAAAATACATGCACTTGGAAGCTAGAAAAAGACATCCTACCCACACAGCCCTGGAATATGTGAAACCATTCAAGCAGGAGCCTAGAAACTCTCTTACCAACCTTCTTCCAGGAACATATGAAAAATTATTTCTGTCCAGGGCTCTAAGGGGAAATTAACTCTATTATCATAAACAAAACTATCTACAACTTATGTAAATATTGGGATACATTCAGCTATCTAGGTAAAGAGTCCCAGGCTGAGATATTAACATAAATAGTTTATGAGAACACCTTGGAGCTTTAATAGAAGAAGTACTGATACTCCCCAGAAGAAACAGTTTCATAATCCAGGGTGCATTAAACTTCCACAGGCAAGTGAACAATGCAGATGTACTTGCTATGAAAAAAAAACAGCATAAAACAAGAAATTAGGACAAAGTTTACCAATTAAAAACAACATAGAAACAGCACTGGCAAGAATTTTATACAACACAGGAACATTTTTTAAAAGATTTAATTGTATATTTATGGGTGTCTTGCCTACATATATGTCTGTATACCATGTGCTTGCTTGGTGCCCACAGAAGCCCGAAGAGAGCATAGCAGCCCTTGGACTGGAGATACAGATTATTGTGATCAACCCTATGGGTTCTGGGAAGCAAACACCAGTCCTCTGGAAAAGCAGCTAGTGTTCTTAACTACTGAGCCCTCTCTCCAGACCACAACACAATAACCTTAAAAGTATGTAAAAAGTTACAAATTATCACCTCAAAAATTGATGAAATGGTAGAGTTAGATTTGACTAGTAAAAAAATTTTTTTAAAAAGTAACCAAAAATCCAGTGCAAATGAAAAGGAATAAAATGTTTACAATGTAACTTGGAATATACTTTGAATTAAACAATAATAAAAACACTATATCTAAGTGGTGGAGCACAGCCAAAACCATTTTTAGGATAAAATTATAGCCAGGTTTTTCCAGTACCACCTGGCTGTGTGGTCCCTCAGCCATTTATAAAATAATCATTCAGAGGTTTAATATTAATTATCATTTGTATGGCCTATGGTAGGCCTCTTGCTAGCTAGCTCTTATAACTTAACCCATTTTTATTAATCTATAAGTTGCCATGTAGCCATGGCTCACCTGTACTTTTACATCTTGCTTCTCCTGGCAGCAGCTGGCATTTCCTTACTCTCCTTCCTCCTCTCACTCTCTCTCTTGGATTTTCCCACCTGGCTCCATCCTGCCCTGCCATAGGCCAATGAAGCTTTATTTATTAACCAGTCAGAGCAACACATATTCACAGCGTACAGAAAGACATCCCACAGCATAAAATGTGTTGGCTAAATGCTTAAATTAAAGGGGGAAATGAACTAAGAATAACAACAACAAAGCTTAAACTATAAAAGAAAACTCCCAGAAATAAATAAGATCGCAAATGAAAAAATTCATAAAAAGGAATAAAAAAATTTTAAGTTCTTTGAAAAGATTGAGAAAAACAGATAAATATAAAATGATAAAGGCACAATAAACACTATTATCAGTAAAAATGAGTACAGGTGGAAAAAGGCCATTAAAACTGTCAGTAAAAGCTTTATGTTAATAAACGTCAAATTATTTTTAATCCCCCCAAATATGAAAGTCACAAAAATATACATATAGAAATGGGTAATAAGAAAATTATGACCCCTCGAGAATTTGAGTCTTACCTACAAATTTATATAAAGTTGAAATTCATCTCTGAGCAAAACACTAGCCAAGATAATTTTACAAATGGGACTATGTGAATAAAATGGTTACATGAAGGAAGACAACAACCAAAAAGAAAGGAAAAAATTAATTCTAAGTCATTCAAACCCACCATTTCAACATGCAAAAACAAATCAAATTCCTTAAATGAAATATTTGTGAATCAACCCTGAAGTATATAGTATGTATATTTTATATTTGTTCCATTTTTTACTAATATGGATAAAACATACCAACAGTTAAAAAAAATTGTAATCCTGGTATTTTTAACCAAATACCAAGTATAGTTACCATGCTGATATCATTAAAAGTAATATATATGATAGGAGTGTTGTTTCACTGATTGCTTGTTTCCTTGCCTTGAATTTAATCCAAGGAAAAGAACAGATTAATAGTAAAAGATTCTACAGTATTGATATAATGCACATTAACAGATCAAAAGTGAAAATTTAATGTTTAAAATGGTATAGAAAAGCATTTAATAAAGTTCAACTTCTACTCACATCAAAAAAATATGTGTATACTTACTTGGTTACCCTCTAGAACTTAACAGTAAGACACTGTTGCTGAAGGCACACATACTTAAGTCATAAAACGTCCTGAAACCAAGCGGGTACTGACCTGAGAGCTTCATCCTTACTGGATAGTCTACATGCTGGAAGGTGCTGTCACAGTACTGGGATAGAAAAGTATCCATCAATCACACCCAGCTGTGAATACTGTCATTTATAGTAATGTCTCACTTGGCAAAACATACCCACTGATGTAATAGTAGCATGAGCATTATGGGAGTGCCACTATCTTAAATCTGGGTGGATTTAAGTCTTGCTCCACAAGATGAAACCCATACCTGATACTGTTGCAGAGCCAAGAACCTGTGGCTAGACACATCTAGAGGAGAACCTACCACTATTATGCTGCTAAATGAGCATAGTATTAAACTGATTCTAATGACTTACTGTTACACTCGCAGATCAATGTAATCTCAAACCTCACCTTCTATTTGCAGTAGACGATGATTAACACAAAGACCCACAACTGGCTAAAGTATATAGAATAAGAAACTGAAGAATGTTCAGTCCTAAAGGGGACATATATACTGTACTCCTTCTCAAGGCTAAATGATCATTGCAGAAGAAGGGACAGAAATAATGTAGAAGCCAGAGGTGGTAGATAACTATAAGAAAATAATGCCTCCTGGACACACCAGGGCAGTTGCACATAAAAATTCACAGTGGTTGCAACAGCACACAAGCCAAGACAGACCAAACACCAGCATGGAGAGGAGAGTTGGGAACACAATTCCACCCTTAGTCTTGGAGCTATTGGCAATTGTTTCAGCTGGGAGAGGGAAAGACATTTCTTTCTTTTTAAGAATATAGACTCTGGTAAGTCAATCACGTTCCATTGGAAGAGCACACATTCATGAATACTTGGAATGCACAAACTGGTCTTAATGGGTTGTTGTTGTTTTAGGCACAAAGTTTGGGATGAATATAATCAAAATACATTGTACTAAACACTCAAAGAGCTAATAAAATTTTTAATACACTATATGAAATTCACAAAGAAAAAACATACTCTTTCAGCACTAGGACAAGAAAAAAACAAAAAACTCATACTGGGAGATGAATATTTTCAAGACACAGCAAACAGGAAGTTGAACAGTGAACATTGGAATCCTCAACTCTACAATTTAAGGAAAACAGTATGCCCCTATCATTTCTTCTATTCCCAGTGCTACTGGAAACATCACAATGTGTTTATGATTAAATTTGGCTATTTATTGTGGAAAACATTACAATACTATCTTAAACACAGTAAGACTTGGTCAACCAGTTAGTTTTCTTGCCAAAAATAAAGTCATACAGTGGGTGGTGAACTAAAATTGAGCTCTGAAAGGAATCAGAGCTGAGTTCACTCTTTCCTTCCTACTCTGGTGTCCTTGCAAAGATATGCTTGCACTTCTCTCAAAAGTACCACAGGATCCCAAAATGGAGAGAAGGGCTCTAACCATTTTATCTACAAAATAAATACTGAGAAGGAAGACAAGGCAAAGCTGGAAGGATACACTTACAATTGGAGTTTGTTCATAGTTTGTTTCCTATCGGTCTAGCCTCGCACCCTGGCAGCAAGTCTTTCCTGCCATGATGAAATGTATCTGTTCAAATTTAAGCCAGAATAAATACTTTCTTTCTTACATTGTTTCTTGTCGGATATTTTGTCAGAGCAATGAGAAAAGTAACTAATACATCTGCTTTTCATTACTTAATGAAATAACAAAAGCATCCCTGCCTCTTGTTAGAACGGTGGTATAATTCCCCATTAAATGGTTGTTTTAATCTATGCACCTAGTCCATATTTTAGACTGTGTGACTTTTTCTAATTTTTCTGGATAATGAAAATTGATGTAAAGAATGTTTTTTTACATTAAGCCTTTTTGTACCTGATTGTGTGTTGGTTAATTTTGTATTGTTGTGACCAAACGGTGGGCAGAAATAGTTTATGGAAGAAAAGGTTTATTTTGGCTCACAGTTTGAGAAATTGCAAGGTGAAGCGGGGTTCACTGTAGTGGGAAGATGTGGCTGTGAATTCTCAAACCGAAACTGACCAGAAAGCAGAGATAGTGAACTTGAAGCAGAAAATCAAATCCAACCTTCAAAGGCTGTCACCTGGATTTCTATTTCTGCCAGGTAGGCCCTATGTCCCTAAAGCTTCTATAACCTCCAAAAACAGTGACCATCAGCTAGAGATCAATTGTTCAAACATTGATCTCTAGCAGTGAAATGCCTCTGAGGACATTTCATACTGAAACCATTAATATCAATGATGTTCTTTTGCAATTCACTATAAGAAATGATTATCAGCTGATTACAAATGAACAAATGGAAAATCTTCTATCTCCCTGGGATAATCTAGGCAGTGGTACAGTCTCTTGAGCAGAATGTCCCCCAGAGAATTAACTGCAGACTCCAGGAGGAACCACTAGAGGAGCTGTGGATAAGGCAGGTAGACCAATAAGAAGACTGAGATTCGGGAGTGTGGCTGTAAGTCACTGAAAACAGAGTGAGCATAAAACAGGCAGGCATACAGCAACAATATCAGCACTATAAGACAATTCTTTATTATTTTAAAACAAAAATTCCAATATGAGAATCATGTTATACATATAAATTCTAAATATCTTGCTAATGTATCAGAAAACTCAGTAGCCTTAGTCAAAATCAAAATCACATAACATTTAATTTTTCCTTTAAAAACATGTGTGTAAGGGAATTTTGGTGTGAATAAGAAATGTCTGCTGACTCCCCACGGGAGACCTTGACTTGGAGGAGGTGGGAGTGGGAGGAGGGTTGGGGGGGGTGAAGGCTGGGGGGCAGGAAGAGGGAGGAGGGGGAATCTGTGGTTGGTATGTAAAATGAACAGGAAATTTCTTAATAATAACAAAAGGGGGAAAAAAGAAATGTCCTCACGTATTTGAACTCTTTGTTCCTAGTTAATGCTGCCGTTTGAGGAGGTTAGGGGATCTTTAGTAAATGAGGTCTTACCAGAAGAAGTACTTCACTGACAGTGCACTGTGAATCTTACCCCACTTCCTGTTCTCTCTGCCTCTGCTTCCTGTGTATAAACGATAGCTGATGAGCCAAGTTCCTGCGCCTACCACCACACCTTCACTACCTTTTGCCACACCTTATCTGCCTTGATGGAATTTGTCCCTCTGGATTTGTAAACCAAAATAATCCTGTTTCTCCTCTAAGTTGCCTTTGATCATGATGCTTTATCACAGCAATAGAAGAGTAACTAATGTGTGTGTGTGTGTGTGTGTGTGTGTGTGTGTGTGTGTGTGTGTCACAGTTACATTTTCCTTAGCCAACATTTTAAAAAATATATGTTCTATCTTTCAAACATGAAAACAAGAAATAAAAATATGCTCTATTTAAGTTTCTTTAGGGTAACATCATAAAATGTATGTCTCTAACTTTTAAGGAATAAGCTCTTTGGATTTGTTTATATGTTAATTTTATTATCCTTCCTTGTGATGGCCCATAGATTCCACACAACTGCATTAAAGCAAACTCTAGGAGGGGAGGAGTCTTTGAAGAGCCTCCCTCCTACAGATTTTCAAGAAGTATAGTATTTATTTTGTTCAAAAAGTAACTTAACAGACCCAGGACAGCCTAACAGAAAAGCCCTTGGAAAACAGACATAGAAATCTTAAGGATTTTCATTATCCATGAACCACAAGCAACCCCCAGTCAGAGCTCAAGTGTGCACCCTTAGGGAAGGTTGTGGCAGCCACCCTCATCCTCACCCAGATCATTAGCTTTGCATCTCAAAAGCACTTTATAAACATTAACCAATTAACAGGAGTGAGCAGTCATGAGCAAAAGAAGCAAGGGTACAGTTATATAAAAGCTATAGTGACGATGTGTTTACACCCTTGAAACTAACAATTTAATCTCAGAAATGCCATAGTCAAGAACAAAACTTATAGGTCACACCTACTGATGATATCAAGTTTCTTTATCATTAAAGAATAACTGAATAATAACTTCTGAGTGCAGCCTATGGGAAATTTATTCTCCCCAAGCCTTTCCAAAAGAAATATGTATAATCTAAATGGACTCTGCTTTGTTGGTTTGTTGGTTTGTTTGTTTGTTTTAGTCAATGACACATGAAAATACTCTTTATAAAGCATTCTCTCAAAAGCTCTGTCTACCAACTGAAACCTAAAGAGATAACCTTGTAGGAAATGGAGAAGCAATCTCTTTGGCGCTATTATAAATGACTAATTTCTTCTTGCTTGCAAAGTAATAAATTTAGAAGAACCATGGCAAAAGTATGTTTCTTTTTTATACTTTGATTATTTTAGAAAAATATACTTCAGGGGGCTGGAGATAAGCAGTTAAGAGTGCTTGCAAAGGACCCAGGTTTTATTACCAGCACCCATTTTGCAACTCACAACTGTCTGTAACTCTAGCTCCAGGGGATCTAAGACCTCTTCGGACCTTCACAGGCACCAGGTACTCACATGGTGCACATACATACTTGCAGGGAAAATAATCATATACATAAAATAAAATTAATTTTTACAAACAGAGAAATATATATCAAAGGAAAACATTATATGTATATATATATATATAGTATGTATATTTTATTTCTTTGAATCTATTCTTCAGGTTGACATGCTGATAGTTTCCATTGCTACAGACACTCCATGTGACACATCAGAAAAGAGTGAATACGTGTTATGAAAGAGGTTAGATGCCTTATCTAACTCATCCTTCCTATATAACCAATCTGGGCATGCTCTTTAGAGAACGAACTCCTGAAATGGAGTTTTAATTGTTTACAGAGTACGAATGTATCATAATTATCTTAGCATCCTAATTAGGTTGTGTATAGAAACTGTAGGCACTGCTATTTCAACCTTTCTTCTCTGGGTAAACTCACAAAGTAAGAGAAAACAATATATATATATATGAGAGCAGTGGAATGCATTTTAAGTACCCTCTAGAAGCACATTAATAACTTATCTATAAGGAATAGATTTTTTTCTAAATAGATGTCTTCAAACAGGTACTAGTAAAGACACAGATGAACTTGAAAACATCGTGTTGAAATAACTACAAAGATGGCTTAGAGAAATCTTAAAACAGCAGGTCAAAAACTGTAAGATCTAGGCAACAAGGACAACACCAAGACATATTAATATGTTGGGGGAAATCTAATGGGACTTCAACCTTAGACCATGCACTACAAGTAACTAAGAAATGTGGATAGTGGAAGAAGCTGTCTTCTCCTGAAAAAAGCCTCCTTATTTGTTATCTAATAGCAAATAACCATCTTCTAAATTTTATATGTGTGTGTGTGTGTGTGTGTGTGTGTGTGTGTGTGTGTGTGTGTACAAGCAAACATGTAACATGCAGACTGAGTAGGTTGTAGTTATATATTTAGAAATGTGTGTGTGTATGAATACATATATGCATATACACATGTGTGTGCATATGTGTGTGTATGTGTGTGTGTATGTATGTTTCATAATTGCTGCATTCAGGAAGCTGAGACAAGAGTTTAAAATCAGTCTGCACTACATGGAAAGACCATTCTCATTTAAAATCAATTTTAGGAGAGGGTCTAAAATTGTCTTCCTTAAATCCATTACTTTGTTCAATAAATATGCTTAAGGAGTTGGTTTTTAAGTATGAAGATTTTATTTCTGCCTCTCTATTGGGTTATAAAATTTTAGCAATTAGGAACATCTCACCCATCTTGAAAACAGCATTGGCCACCAGGTCTCACAGCAGTATATCAGTACTCTTTTAAATCAAAATATCTGTGGTATTCATACATACTAAGGGATAAGTAAAGTCACATGCTGCTAGAACAACACAAGAAGCATCATGAGCTAATAAAGTTCCTCACAAGAGGAAGCTGTATCCTAGGAAGAACGCAAAAAGCCCCAAGGATCAATATGTTCTATATATAACTAGAGTCTCTGGTCCTTGGGTCAATGGTGGGAAAAACCTTGAAGTCACGCTAACTCTTCCTCTTCTGTGTCTATTGTTTTGGCATCAAATCTTAAGTTCCAGTGTGTCCCTCATGGCCCATGCTTTGTTGATGCTCTTGTCGTCCCTTCTCGCCTTTGCCACATCTTTGCTGGTCTCCCTGCTAGGCTGCCTCTGTAAACCACATTCTCCCAAGCTGCAAGCACGTCTTTTTATGATACAGTCCAGTCACGCCATACCTCTGCCTTGTAGTCATGGTTACATATCACCATCTCCCTAAGTCTAAACCTCTCAGCAAGATATATAGATGTCACTGTCATCTTCCTCCCCTACTTATTCCTCATTATCTCTCCCTGATATCTTTCTCACAGCTTGAACTTTTGCTGCTGTCCTTCTACAAACTTCTAGAACACTGAACATACCATACCTCCATTCATTCTCTCGCATCTGGACCACTATTCTGGAGTAGCCACAATTTTCTTCCTCTTGCAAAAAAGTGTGCTGACAGATCAAGCAAATTTTCTTTTCCTTTGAACATTAAAACTTTATTTTTCCATGTAGTCTTTTATATGAGACAAAAAAAATGCATCTTGTTCAGTAAAATGCTTGCAAAATTACCCTGAGGTTTATTTAGACATGTTCTTGTACATCTATCCCTGGGACCATTTTCTAACCATTCCTAAAAATTATTTCCTAAACTATGACACTCAATGTGAAATAAATGAAATGCATACATATTGCACTCAGAAAATATATATTTTATTCCCTTAGGATGACAGCAAGTGTTGTCTCCAATACTGAAATAAAATATTCTACATTTAAGACACAAGAAGAAAAAAAGAATAAGACAGTACCACAGGCTCTTCGTGTCTCAGCTCAATTATCTAGAACAGCAGTTCTCAACAAGTGGGTTGTAACTTCTTTGGGGGTCAAATGACCCTTTCACAGGGGTCACCTAAGACAGATATTTACATTATAATACATAACAGTAGCAAAATTACAAGTATGAAGTACAACAAAACTATTTCTATGGTTGGGGTCACCATAACATGAGAAATTGTATTAAAGGGTCACAGCACTAGGAAGGTGAAGAACTGCTGATCTACAACTTTATTATTTAAAATGATGGTTTCTGGGACTGGAGAAATGGCTCAGTAATTGAAAAGCATGTACTGCTCTTACAGATAACCCGAGTTCATTTCTCAGCACTCATATCAGGCAACTTAAGAGGTGGAATCTCCTAGGAGGTGGTTAGGTCATTAATTTGCCCTCCAAAAAGTATTAACAGAATTATTATGAGACCTTGTCTAATTCCCAACAGAGTGAGTTGCAATGGAAGAACAGTCTGGACCTCTGAGTTGCTCTCTCCTTCCCCTATTACCCTGCACGCACTCCCTATGGCATGTGTTACTGTCAATACCACCAACCAACACATCTGCTCCAGAGATCCAACTGTTAGGACCAGCCAATTATGAATTTCCAGTCTTAAAAACTGCAAACCAGAGGAACCTATTTTGTTGGTGTCTGTACATACACGCGTGTGCACGCAGTGCATGGGTGAGTATGTGGAGGTCAGAGATCAATCTCAGGAGCCATCTACCTTGTTTTCTGAGACAGAGCCTTTCATTGGCCTGCCTGAAGTTCACAGAATTAGCTGGACTAGCTTGCTGGCCAGCTCCAAGAACTTACCTATCTGCTTCTGCCCCTCCTCTGCCTCTTCCTCTTCCTCTGCGTCTACCTCTCCAGGGCTGGATAGAACATACCCTACACACAGCATTTATTTATTTATTTATTTTTGCATAGGATCTGGGGGTCAAATTTGGGTCCTCATGGTTATATGGCAAGCACATTACTGATTGAGCTATGTCTTCAGTTCATCTTCTTTTCTCTGTACATTACACCAGCTCAGGTAATTATACTGTAGTAAAGAGAGTGGACTAAGACACTGATTTTTGTGATGGTTCTAACAGAAACCTGACCTGATTCCTTCTTGAGCTTTCTCATCTGTTCTTCAATGTGCCTGTTTTAAAGCATCATGTACCCCCAAGTGATCCCAGCCAACAGTTGTGGTTTGGGTCAGTACTTGTCTTCCTACACAGCTAAATATCATGTATGTCACTCTTTCATGCCCTCTAACCTTTCTTTGGAGCAATTATCACCATGTATAATTTTACACTTTATTGATGTGATAACTTGCTTAATATTTCTCAAATATATGAGGGAGGTTCATGTCTATCATATTTTGTCACAGTATCTTAAATGTCTGGTACACAATGAACTCTCAATTATCCAACAAATAAGGAACAGTAATATGCTTATAAACTTGGCCAATAGTGCTACCATTAGACAAACATACAGTTTAGGAGAACAAGGCCTCAAAATTATGGTATTTTGGTACTGCCTGTAACAGTTATTTATATGTTCGCCTCCATACACAATAGGAAAAGGGCCCCCAATTGTTAACAGGTAAAATAGCAGTGAGTTGAATGTATACTTTGAAGTAAATATACTCTGATTTCCAGGTACACTAGCTATATGGTCCTGGAAAAATTCCACAACATCTCCTCATTTTCCTCATTTGAAAACTAGAAGCAACACTGTGTGCTTACGGAACTATAATACAGAAAATGAGATAGACTCTGAGAGCAACCCACTGCCTGACATTGCAATGACGGGTGAGTTTCTGCAGAACCTGATCTCTACATCATGAATGTTAATATTTCTGTTACCTATACACTGTCAGCTTGTTTCACCAGCTTTAATGAAACAAACTCACATGACTTTTACAGGGCTCCTAGGTCATTTCTAAGTTTCTGCTGTTCTAGAGACTGGGGGAGTTTCTAGGAGGTGTCTCACAGGTAAGAGAAAAGAAACTTCAGTTGCTCATGCCCTCCTCTCTTTCGGTTTTGTATCCCTGACAATCACAGAGCAAGGCATCCTCTGCCATTGGCTGTTCTGCTGATCCTAATTATGTCCAAGTAGCAACTGCAGATGAGCCCTGCTCAGCTCAACTGTATGGTGGCACCAAAACAGGAAGCCATGAGACCTCCTGCTGTTTCCCAAGCCACCCATCATTCACCAACCACCCACACCCACCACCACCTTCTGCTCACTGCAGCCCCTTAATTTTCCTCAGTCTCAACACCGCTCTCACTAGAAAGAACAATTTTGACAGGCAGTTTTTAAAACTCTGTTCTCTGTTAGCATTCATTAGAGACCTTTGCCAGTCTGGCTGTGCCAATGCCCAGACGTTCCCCCATGTTTTAAAGGTCGCCAGCCTGTGAAGCTGTTGGAAGATGGGGAACTCTTTAGGGAGCAGGGCCTACTAGAAGGAAGTTGAGCCCTTGGGGTGTTTCCTTACAGTGTAGTTTTGGACCACAGCTCTGCATCCTGCAGAGCCATAAGGTGCAAAAGCTTTCTCACCCGTATGTTCCACTGTGTTGGGCTTTACCACTAAGAGTCCAGAACAACAGAGCCAACAGCATAGGACTACCCCTGAAATCCCTGACACTGAAACTTTGACCTACAGTTAATCTTCTCCAGGTTGATTGCCCTCAGTTATCTGACCACAGTGATAAAGAGATCTTCTCTTTTACAGTAAACTTTTTTTCCCTCTAAGATTCAGTCACAAACCATAGTTTCTAGGGCTGCCCACCTTCCCCCACAAATAGCTACCACAGAATGGATGGCACAACATAAACAATAGAAAATTATTTTCTTTTAGTTCGTGAAACTGCCTGAGACCATGATGTCCTAATGGCTGGTTTAGGGTAAGGCCTCTCCCCTCAGCTTTCAGACAGAGCCTTCAGGATGTGTCCTCACACATATGTGTGAGAAAGAAATATCTGGTCTCTTCTTATAAATACTCTGGTCCCTTATCAGTTCAGATTTTACCCTCTCTACATCATTTAACCATAGTTACTTCCTTAAAGACCCATTTCTAAATACCTCTATATTTGAGGTTGCGGCTTCAAAACGTCAAGTGAGGATACAATTTAGTCAATAACAGGCCCAAACTAGGAAAAGCAAGCAGACTTCCATTCCCTCCAAGAACCTAAAAACTGTTCTTAATCTAAACTTACATTCCCTCAATTCTCTTTCTTTGGGCTGACTACCTCTTCCTGAAATTTCCTGTTAGTAATTTGATAAACAGACTATTGATACATTGGAAACAAGAGTCCTTATTCCCCATCTAATAAATTGGCCTGTGAACCTACCCCTTCCATCCTCACACACACACCCAAGCATGCCTGAGTCATCTTGATCTCCTACCTGTTCCCATTTTTGCCTTCAAGTATCAAACCTGGAATAAATACACAAAGTGATCACGACCTAGCATCATTTAGTTCCTGAATAGTACCCAGAAGCTAGAGAAACATGAGAGCCTTCGAAATAATCAGTTGCTCTGTCCATTTCAGCTGTTCATTTTTCTCACATAAGCCCCCCCCCAAAAAAAAGATTAGTAATGCAAGATCCAAGTACTGTTTTATTATAAAGGAGCAATTTAGGCTTTGGGGTGATGAGACACATTAACGGCTGAGCCCTCTGTTAATAAGAAACTGTTGTTTTTCTCAAATGGCTATTTAGCTCTTAAATTAGGAATGTTCACAGCCTAAGAGGGAAAAGGTAGCTTTCTATATGGATAAATTTGTGTCTGCACCTGTTAACTGAAGAGGTTAGAGTCTCGTGTTAATGAGGGAAATACAGATCTTTAAGCCCTGGAGAGTAGCTGGGGTCATATACACAGGAACTCTGTTCCCCAGCTCATTACCTTGTTTTCACAGAGCTGTGCCAGCCAAAACTGTCTAGATGACATCAACTAAACTGCTTCTGTGTCCCAGATCTGCACTCTACAGTGAGGATGAAAATACAAATAAAAATCCCTTCCCTCAAGTGTCCTTCAGTCAGTGACATTTGCTAAAATTACAGAAAAAATAAAGTCACCCCACTAATGTGGCTTATCATCTGCATGACACATATTGTTCCTTTTTTTGCAGTATAGCAAGTATTTTCATTTAATTATCTCATTTCATCTTCACAGTAATCATTGTAAGTGGATGCTATTAACTCTGATGGGCATATCAAAAAAAATCAACATGGAAAAGTATAAATTATTCAGGGTCACACAGTATGTTGACTAGTTTCATGTCAAATTAACACAGGCTAAAGTCATGTGAGAGCAGGGAACCTCAATGAAGAGAATGCCTTCAAATGATCAGGCTGTAGGCAAACCTACAAAGTATTTTCTTCATTAGTGATTGATGAGGGAGGGTCCAGCTGATTGTGTATGGTACCATCATTGGGCTGGTGGTTCTGGGTTCTATAACAAAGCAGACTAAGCAAGTCATAGGAAAGGGGCCAGTAAGTAGCCCCCCTCCATGGCCTCTACATCAGCTCCTGCCTCCAGGTTCCTGCCCTGCTTGAATTCCTGTCCTGATTTCCTTTGATGATGAACAGCAATATGGAAGTATAAGCCAAATAAACCCTTTCCTCCCCAAGTTACTTTGGTCATGATATTTCATCACAGCAACAGAAACTCTAAGACTCACAACAAGTACATAGACTCAGGATGTCTTCCAAGCCCCAAATTTATGTCTTCAAAGATATTGGCAGAGATAAAGCACAGACTGCAGAAGCCTGATGAGCTGAGTTTAATCCCTGGACCCATGTAAAGAGTCAGATGCATTGGTGCACATGTATAACTCCAGCACTCCTATATCAAAATGGGAGGTTGACACAGTGGAATTGCTCTGAAGATCTGCAGCCAGCTAGCCTGGAGTATGAAACAAGGCAGAAACAATGAGAGAAAAACTGTCTCAACAAAATGAAGGGAGCAATTGACACCCAAAACAACTTTGACCTCCATGGCACATTCCTGCCCATACTCATATATACACATCATACACAGAGTTAATTTAAAAACATATAAGTTCTGGCAAATTTGTGCTCTCAATGGTCTCTAAGACTTTAATTCTATCATTTCATCTAACTATATTTTCTTTTCAATTTTATAAACACTAATATACCTATGTGAAGAATGTAGTTTCAATAACAAAGCTTCTAGTTGTTTCAAAGATGAGAGGCAGACACTAACACTGATAATTAAGCAAAATCAAGTTATAATTACTTGGTTCATACTGATTGGTCTCCAATAAAACAGTCACAAAAGTTGATTTTAGGGTCTGGAATCATATCATTAAGTTTTAAAACCAAAATGACATTGTGAAAATAAGGTGTTTTTTTTTAAACCTTCATTGTGCTAGCGTGCAGAATTCAGCTCCAATAATTAATGTGTAGCTTGGCAGTAAGTGACACACAGAGAAACTTCCACTCTTTGTAAAACCCATACACGTCAAAAGTCTGCTGGAAGTCTAATAATGAGAGTTCTATATTTGCATAGCGCTTCCCTTCTCCTTCCACACAGCCAGGCTCTGCTTCTGAGGAGTTCACAGAGATGTGACGGAAACTAGTCCACAAGCACACACAGCTTGGCAACATGAATTTCGTCAAGTGTACCTGGCTGCAGTCAGAAGAATGAGGTATGGAGTACAGAGGTGATCAAACTTGACCAGATTGTAGAATCCCCTGGGAAGTTTTAAAAATTTTAAATGTCAGGTTCTACCCCAGAATTTTCACTTAATTGGCCTTGGATACAGTCAGCTATTTGGAGTCTCTGAAAGGTCCTCCCATGGGCCAAAATGCAGGGAAGCTGAACAGCATTGACACAACCCAAGTGGTTCCACAGGAAGAGAAAGTGGGACATTATTGGGAAAAAGAAAAGCAGAAGCCCAAGCCCACACTTAGGGAAGAACTAGGGTAGGGGATTTAAGATGCTAATATTTCTCTAGATTACTTACCATTCCTTTGCAATTAGCAACACTGACAAGAGCGCCCTTCTTGGCTCCCTTCTACTTCAGCATGACAGGGAAGCAAAAGTTGGATACTGGAGAACACGCTCTGGAAATCATGAGTTACAGAAGCAGCATCTCCTGAATTCTTCACATGGACAGGATGGTCACTGCATCCTTTATGTAGACAGAGGATGGCTGGCTACCCACTACCATGTTTACAGTTTCAGTCAGCTAACATTTGGGGCAAACAACATTCGGGGAAATGGCTCTCTGAGATACAAAGGAACTGAGTGTTGAGGAAGTAGCAATCATTAGTTCTGCCTTTCCCTAAATTACAAGTACAAATTTTCTTTAGTTTTCAAAACAAAGACTGCAAAAGATTTTTAGTAAAGATGGTGCCTTAGTTTTCATCTCTTGATCCTATCTTTACCAAGACATTACACCACAACAAAACGGAAATACCACCACCAGCACAGAATCATGTTCCCAGGTAGGAGAATCCTGATGCTTTAAGAGGCTGGAACTTTGCACCTTTGTTAGAAGAAAACGAAAGAAAAGGAAAAGCCCTCTATCTACATTGTGGCAATTGCTGAGATGAAACGCTCACCTGTACATCCAGGTAGTTATTTCTTTGCCAGAAGCCACTGGAGGGAATTGAAGATCCCCTGTCAGCACACCTGCTCCCTGTGGTGAGCCACGACAAGGCGCACATCCCTGGCAGCTCCTCCAGAGGCTCAGACAGCAGGAAGCTCCTGACTTTCTTCAAAGAGCTCAAATGTGCCACACTTCTAAGCAAGGACTGTAACAAAAATTTTTGTGGAGATATTTAAACAGAAGATAACATTTTAGAACCCAATTCATTGGCTTCTAGTTCCAGAATATGCTTAGCCAAAGTAACAAGAACCTGCTCTCCCCATAAGATCACAGAGAAATGTTAGATTTTAAGAAAACAATAAAATGCAAGTATCATATGTACACAGTTAGTTGAAAAGTAAAAGGAGACCTGTGCCTATGATAAGCCAGCCTGCTGCCATCACGGGCTTGAAAGCCATCTTATAGTAAAGGCAAACTAGGCTCATTCCTGTTTATGATTAAATCTCTGTTTCTCAAAGATTAGGCTGTGCCCCACTTGTAAACTTAACTGCAGATGGTTCTGTACTGCCTGTTCCAGGAAATGGCTACCATGCCTTTGCTTCGAGAGGTTGTTGTGATCAACTTGTTGTGCTTAAGCTCTGCTTCTCTGGTCCCCACTTATTTGCCTGCCAAGTCCCCCATTTGGAAATCCCCTACTCCTGAGGATTAAAAACCTTATATTCCCCATGTCCAGAGCTGCTCTCTGAAACCCACGTCAAGGGAGATGGCTGCTGGACCAGCTATATTGTCCTGTGCACAATAAACAAAATGTTCGCTCCAATCTGGCCATTTGGGTTGGTGGTGTTTGACTCCTGTCTGCTGGTCCTAACCCCAGCTCCTCTTTCTCTGTCACAGCCTGTAGTCCATCCATCACTGGGCCATTTTGCCTGTACCTTCCTAGCACTCTCACAACCACTGTATGTGTTAGCAACTTCCATCTTGCTTCTGGACTTCCCCAGTAATTTCCCAACATATCCTGACACCCAGTCTTCTGATATCATCCTATAGTCCGAGCAGTCCTCTAGAACATAAGTCAGATCATGCCATAACCCTCTTCCAAGTGTGTATTAGGAGCCCAAGTCCTTACAATGGCTCCCAAGCTCTTCCTTGGCCTTTTTGATAACATAGAAAATTCTATAAAATAATTGCATTTAAAATGAGTCTACTGAAGATGGAATATAAATGTAATTTTTTTTTTTTTGGTTTTTCGAGACAGGGTTTCTCTGTGTAGCTTTGCGCCTTTCCTGGAACTCACTTGGTAGCCCAGGCTGGCCTCGAACTCACAGAGATCCGCCTGGCTCTGCCTCCCGAGTGCTGGGATTAAAGGCGTGTGCCACCAACGCCCGGCTTAAATGTAATTTTAAACTATTAAACATATATGAAAAATTTAAAAAGGAAAATTTACCATTTAAATTGAAGCTAAAAATAATAGCAGATACTGTTTAAAAGAATTACAATCTATCAAGTCATTTGTAGGAAGAATTTCATACATCTACATCTAAATAAATATGTATGGGTAAGAGCTAACATCATAAAACTCTTAGAATAAAACATGGTGGTAAATATTCATGACCTTGGATTTGGTGATAGAGTCTCAAATATGACACCAGAGTGCAAGACACAAAAAATAAACACATACACTCATACACAGATAGAGAAACTCATATACACCCATATACAGCATATTTCATCACAGTTAAAGCTTGGTGCTTCAAAAGACACAAAATGGGAAAGTTATATGCAAGCCATATACTCAACATTATTCTAGTTCTCAGATTTCATAAATGTAAGCAACTCAATTAAAATTTGGCAAAAGACTTGAATAGACATTTCTCAGTAATACTTAATGAGTATATGAAAAGATACTTAATTCAATGAGATTTTAGGCAAATGCAAATCAAAACCAAATTAAGGTGTCATGCTATACCCACTAAGATGGTTATAATCAAAATACAGAAAATAGTAGAGGGAACACATGATGACAGAAAATTCAGAAGCAAAGATCAGGCCAGAGTTGACACATGTAAGGTGTACAGGTGTAGAGACTCACAACACATATTAGGGACCACCGAAGTTGGGAATGAGCCAGTCCTGACTTTGGGTACAGTATTCAGGTAAGTGAGCTTACAAAACAGGCTGTTGATGATCTGCACCAATACTCCCTACTACTCATATTGTGGACAGTAGTTGACTCTCAGAGGAAAACTAAGGATATTGACTGTAACCTTGAAAAGCAGACCCACAGACAAATGACCTTTCAACCATATTATGACTTAATCTTACCCTGAACATTATAAACAACTCCATGGAACACAGAATGATGATTTAACAAGAAAACAAAAAAACAAGAAACCCTAACTTTTAATGTGTAACAAAACGGTGCAGAAATGCGAACACCACAAAAAGAAGATAACATGTCTCCTCCAAAAATTATCAACTCCAATATAATGGCCTCCAATGAGAGCCACTTACAAAACTTCCAAAGAATAATTATCAAAGAATTCAAATAACTCAAAAAGGACATGAATGTATTCCAAAAGAACAAAAACAGCTGAATGACATAAGGAAGACAGCTCAAGATATGAAAATAGAATTCAATAAATAGAATTGCTGGAGAAAATCAGTAAGCCAAATAAAAAGCTTAGTTGAAAACCTCTTCTCTTCTTAGCATCCCATGAAGCTTTCTCTAACATAGATCACATATTAAGACACAAAGCAAATATTAAAAAACATAGGAAAATAAAAATCATTTCTTGTATTCTGTCTGATCACAGTGGAATAAAACTATAAGCCAATAGCAAGATATGTTACAGAAAATATATGTTTATGAAGATTAAACAGCACACTATTGCATGATGAATGGGTCATTGAAGAAATCAAAAATGAAATAAAGTGTCTCCTAGAACTGAGTGAAAATGAAAACACTACATACCAAACCTTATGGAATACAATGAAGGCAGTCCTAAGAGGGTATTTCTAGCACTAAATTCCTACAATAAAAAAAATCAGAGAGATCTCAAATAAACAACCCAATGATACACTTTAAATCATTTGAAAAACAAGAATAAACCAAACCCCAAATCAGTATATGGAGAGATGTAACAAAGACTGGGACAGAAATTAATGAAATAGAAACAAACCACAATAAACGATAGAAAGAACCACTGAGAATAAGAGTTTGTTCTTTGAAGAGAAAAACAAGATTGACACACCCTTTGCCAAACTAACCAAAACAAAGAAAATCCACAAATTAATAAAATTAGAGATGAGAAGGAAGATATAACAGATAATAATGAAATCCAGAAAAATCATAAAGACATAGTTTAAAATTTAATATTCCAAGAAACTGGAAAAAGAAATGGATATCTTTCTAAATGTATATGATCTACCAAAATTAAACCAAGTGAAACAAATAATTTAAACATATCTATAACCAGCAAGGAGTCAAAATACTAATTAAAAATCTCCTGACTACAAAAATCTCATGTCCAGACAGATTATGTACAGACACTAACAGATCTTCAAAGATCTAACACCAGCACCCCTCTAGTCACCCAGTAATAGAAAAGGATAGAGCACTTCCAAATTCTTATGAAGTTGGTTTTGTCCTGATTTCTAAACTGAACAAACACACAATTTAAAAAGAAAATTATAAGCCAGTTCCCTTTATGAACATAGACATAAAAATTCTCAATAAAATACTTGCAAAATAAATTTCAAAAGTACATTTAAAAAATACTCATCATGATTAATTTGGCTTCATTTCATATGCAGGGATGGTTCAACATATGCAAATAAAAATTTTATTCCATTGCATGAATTGTCTGAAAGAAAGAAATCATAGGATTATCTCAATAGATATAGAAAAGACCTTTTACAAAATCTATCATCTGAGACCTGCAGGCCACACCACCACCACTGCCACCCACTGGACTCTGTTCCCACAAGACCCACTCCACCACCCAAATCCACCAACCTCATCATCCTCCCCCTGGCCAACCATCCCCCACAACATCAGCAGCCCCTATAGGAACAAGTACCACCTACATCTGTTGGAAAAACAGGTGAATGACTGATCTCCCAGCTAAACTGCTCCAATCTCTAGGCTCCAATCCCCAGGGCACATCCCATGCCCCTCCTCCTACCATGTCAGCCCCAGGAAGCTGCTGAGCCCTGACCCCAACTCTAGTGGAATTCCACTGCTCTGGTGCAGTTCCCAGCAGCCTGCCACAGGTGAGAGAACTGATGGCAGGCTGCACCACCACCACTAACACCCACTGGACTCTATTCCCACAATACTCACTCAGCCACCCACCCAGACCTTCCGCAGCATCCTCCCCACAGACAGTCCTCTCCAGCAACATCAGCAGACCATATAGGCACAATTACCATCCACACCAATTGGAAGAACAGAGTTTAAACACCAGTGTAAGAATATATTCAATAACATAAAGGACAATATGGCAGCACCCAGTGGTCCTACAGCACCAAGACCTAATCATACCAACGCAGTTGAAGCAGAAGAAAACAATTTTAAAAATAACTTTATGAGGATGATAGAGGCCCTTAAAGAGGAAATGGAAAAAAATCCCTTAAAGAAATCAAGGAAAAGACAAACAAAATACTGGAAGAAATAAATAAATCCCTTAAAGAAAGCCAAGAAAAAAAAACAACAACAAATAAATAGGTGAAGGAAACAGTTCAAGACTTGAAAATTGAAATAGAGGCAATAAAGAAAACCAAACCAAGGGAATTCTGGAAATGAAAAATCTGGGTAAGCGAGCAAGAACTACAAATGCAAGCATCTCCAGCAGAACACAAGAGATGAAAGAGAGAATCTCAGGCATTAAAGATACAATAGAGGAAATAGATTCATTGGTCAAAGAAAATGTTAAATCCAAAAAATGCTTACCACAAAACATCCAGGAAATCTGAGACACCATGAAAAGATCAAATCTAAGAATAATAGGTATAGAAGGAGAAGAATTCCAGCTCAAAGGCACAGAAAATATATTCAACAAAAACACAGAAGAAAACTTTCCCAACCTAAAGAAGGACATGGCTATGGAGGTACAAGAAGCTTACAGAATACCAAATAGACTGGACAAGAAAAAAAAATCCCCTTTTCAAGGCAACTGGCTCAGACAATACACCCTCACGGACTACTCCATAATCCTAAAATTTTCTTTGTGTCCCCATAAGATACAGTGCCCCCTTCCAGCAGGAAGTAGTAAGAGAAGCTATGCCCAAATTCCCAAATATACCAAGCTGGCTTTGGAGATGGAATGGGCTCACTCCCTCTCTAAACCCAGACATATTGCTTAAAAAAAAAAAAAAAGGTTAAGAGATTCTTGTGTCCCAAATCAGAAGAGTCCTCTGGTGTGGGACAGAGAAAAACCAATATTTTTATTTAAAACAAGTTAATTATAAATACGATCTCTTTCTAAAAAAGAAAAGGGGATATGATACAGATATATAGGATATAGAGATTATAGGATAAAAGGATAGATTAATGAATCTACTTTTAAAGAGCAACAACTTGTTTAAAATGTTTTACATTGGTATAGATTTTAGTTTATGTTTAAAATGTTTTACATTGGTATAAATTTTAGTTTATTGATACAAACTTAAAGTTGATTTTGTTATACTGTGTGTATATTTCTACTTTTGTTTGAGGTATTATGTTTATGTAACTCATTTAAAATTGTAATGGATAATTAAAAAATAGATTAATAATTAGTCATCTATGATAATCATATTTGTAGCCATGTTAGTTAAGTCTTCTAGGTATACATAGATATATTTCAGATAGATAGGTAATCTTCAAATACTTCAAAGACCTACAGAATATGGCATTTAAAATATTTTAAAAATTTAGACTTTCTAGACAGTGAGACATGTCTGCTCCTGACAACACCGATTTACTTCAGAGAGGAGGATGGGCATCGAAGACACTCCATTTAGAGTTTATCTTCACCTTGGCAAAAATAGCCATTTGGGCAAGAAACTGTTCTTGCCTAGACTGCTTGATCGACTGGACATGCAGGACCCATAGGAAGGTGACCACTGAACTTTGCTTGACAAAATGGTCCTTCAGGTTCCTGCTTTGCAGAGGAAACTGCCAGACATTCTACAGGACACAGAGAAAAGTGACTGAAAGACTCTAGGCCTGTGAGCTAAAGACAGATGCCCCAACTTTACAAGAGAACTTTGGATGACTGTCCAGGCTGTCAGCTGTCTCTGTCCACCCTACAAGACTCCCGAAAGCTGCTTGCATCCTTCTCCCATTTCTCAGGTAGTATTATAACCTTCTGAGGTCTTTGATGTGGTTAAAGACTAGATAGTTGTAATTTCCTCAGTTATGATAAAAGATAAGTTAGATATAAAACCTTAAACTCATAAATATAAGATAGATAGGATATCTTCTTTAATGTTGTAACTGTAATTCTTGCTCGATAATTGTTTTGTTATATGTAATTTTACTATGTTAAAGTTAAAACCTTCCTTTTTTAAAAAAAAGAAGAACTGGCCATCTACTGTAATCAGATTGGTGACTACTCTAATTATCATTAGAGAGCTTTTATCCAGTAATTGATGGAAGCAGATGCAGAGATCCACAGCCAAGCACTGGGCCGAGCTCTGGGAGTCCTACTGAAGAAAGGGAGAAGGGATTGTACAAGCCAGGGGGGGTCAAGGTCATGATGGGGGAAACCACAGAGACAGCTGACCTGAGCTGGTAGGAGCTCATGAACTCTGGACCAACAGTTAGAGAGCCTGCATGGGACCAACCTAGGCCCTCTACATGTGTGTGACAGTTGCATAGCTTGGTCTGTTTGTAAGTCTCCTAGCAGTGAGATCAGGACCTGTCCCTGGTGCTTAGCTGGCTTTGGGGAACCTGTTTCCCATGCTGTATTACCTCAACCAGCCTTGATGCAGGGAGAGGAGCTTTCTCCTACCTCATCTTGATGTGCCATGCTTTGTTCAAGCCCATGGGAGGCCTGCCCCCTTTCTGAATGGAAATGGAGGAGGAGTGGATGGGGAGGGGAGCAGATGGGAATCCGGGAGGAGAGAGGAGGAAGGAGGGAATGGAGGAGAAGTGGAAGGGAAAACTGTGATTGGTATGTAAAGTAAATGAAAAAAAATATTAATTAAATAAAATTAAACAAAAACAAAATCTAATATCCCTTCATAATAAAAGTCCTGGGGAGACTAAAGATGGAGAGAACTTATGTCAATAAGGACTGTATATGATAAGCCTATACCTCCCAACATGCTAAATGAATAAAAACTCAAAGCACTGCAACTGAGATCAATATAAGACAAGGGTACTCATTCTCCCCACTCATCCTCATGTAGTACTTGAAGTCTTAACTAAAGCAATAAGACAAGAGCAAAAAACAAATAGGAAAGATGTACAAGTGTCCCTATTTTCAGATAACGTAATTCTGAACATAAGGGACCCCAAAAGTTCCATGAGGACACTCCTAGAGCTAACAAACACTTTCAGCAAAGGGGCAGGTTATAAAATTAACATATAAAAATCAATAGTCTTTGGATATACCAACAATAAACATAATGAGAAGGAAAACAGGGAAATAGTTCCATTCACAATAGCCTCAAAACAACACAAAATAGCTTGGAATAAACCTAACCAAGGAAGTGAAAGGTCTCTACAATGAAAACTTTAAACCTCTGAAGAAAAAGACAGAAGATGACAGTATGATACAGAAAAACATATTGTACTTAGGACTGGAAGAATTGATACTGAGAAATATTTGTCCTACCAAACTCAATCTACATATTTAATGAAAACTCAATCAAAATCTCAACCAATTTCTTCACAGAAAAAGAAATTGGCATGGAAGCACAAAAGACCTCAAAGAGCCAAAAAAAAAAAAAATCCTGAAAAATAAGAAAATTGCTAAGAAGCCTGATTCTGAATTACATTACAGAGCCATAGTAATAAAAACTGCATGATAGGGATGGGGATTATGAAATTCTATTTCATAGGCATGACATGTCCATGGCACTCATGAACTTGCAATGGCTGTAGTTGCCTGCTTGGGCCTTAACGATGACTAAGCCAGTAAACATTCAGTCACAGACCCAGCAGTCAGAGCCCGCCGCCACTGGGGGCGGGGGGGGGGGGGGGGGGGGGGGGGGGGGGGCCAATGACAGTGGAGGGCTACTGGAGGAGAGAAAGTCTGTCTCCAGTTACATATAGCCACTGGAGAGTTACCCACGCTCCAGTGGATAACTTGGCACCAATGCCCCCTCAAGTAGCCCTGGCTAAAACCAGTGGGTCACAAAGAAAAGCAAAAGTCATGAAAGCAGGGTGTGAACTCAACGGTAGGAAGGTGGGGGCTAGTGAGGGTTGGAAGTGCATGAGAGCAGAGGGATAAGTGTGATCGGAGGACACTACACACCTGCGTGAAACCACCCAAGAATAAATTGATTCTAAAAACAAAGAGAATAAGTATTGACAAAGATGTGGAACAGTTAGAGCCTTCACTAGAAAGAATATACAACTCCAAGTGCTTCGGAAAGAAGTATGTCTGCTTCTCACAAAGGCAAACATAGAACTACCACGTTTCAGTAATAGTCTCCCATGTTCAAACCTGGGAGATTTGCAAACAGGCTCTTAAATTTGTATACTCAACCATTCACGGCCACATTAGTTACAAGAAGCAAACAGTGGAAACTCGAAAGTCCATCAAGGGACAAGCAGATAAACAAAAGGTAATATATGTAATATGTATATATACTCACACTCACATCTTGTGGGCCACAAGAATATATTATAAGAGACTCAGCTGTGTATTAAAGCTATGCCTAAAATTTCAAGGCATTTTTCTAGTGGGAAGCCATTTATCACAAAATATTTGGTGTTATTCAGTTTTTAATACTTCAGCTGTTTTCTGCTATGAAATTCTTGTGGGCCCATATAATACTAGACCATTTGGCAAACAGTCAGCTTCTCAGAACTGCTGATCCACTAGATAACTAACTTGTCCACAGAGCCTAGGAGACAGGTGAGGCTGTAGATACATAGCTTTGTTTCTTGTGCAAATGAAGCTCAGACCATCTCCTTCCCTCAGGCCTAGGGGCATGGCAGAGAGATTGAGGACAATAGGGCATTTTTGCATAACCAGGTGCAGTAAGGACTGGAGCTGAATTCCAGAGGAAGGCACAGAACCACATGGTCAAAGAGAAGAAAGGAAGACAGAGATTCTGTAGAGGGTAAGGCAGATCTCTTGTAGAGTTTTCTGAGAGCCAGGAGTAAAGAGCTAGGAAGGAGAGATGGAGGATGAAGGAACAGAGAACGAAGATGAGGTCAAAAGCATAGGAGCTTACTAAAACTATGAGGACAGGAAAAATGGGCACAGGGAGGAACTGAATCTGAGGACGGAGCTGAAGCTGTATAGATAGAATTTTGTCACAGAGGAATAAAGTAAATGGACAAAGAACATGGTGTATCTAAATTCATTCCCTCACCATTGGTAGCGTCTCTCCTGGACCCCTGGGGAGGAAATTAAGAGGCTGGACCTCAAAATTCCAAAACTCACAGACACACAGGAGCATTATTCATCCATAAAAAGGAAAGCAGTGATGTATACCCAGCAACATGGAATAACCTTAAAGATATCCTAATTAACAAGAAAACAGAGGATATGATATATGATATGATCCATTTATTAATAATATACAGAATTGGCAAAGTTACAGAGACAGAAAGAAGATAGTTGCCAGAGGCTGGGAGATGAAGGAAATGAGGAGTAACTCCTCAATGGGCATAGGGTATTCTTTGGGAATAATGAATTTTTTTTTTGGAACATTGTAAAGTGATAGTTACACAATACTATGTGTGTACTAAATGCCACTGAAGTATATACTTTAAATATTCATGTCAGAAGAATTTCACTTTATTTTTTAAGATATTTGTATTCCAAAGTAACAAAATTGTGACACAAACAATTAGAAAATATTGATTTTAAATATTTTTCTCAGAAGACTAATAGATATTAAAAGGCAATTACAAATAAATCTCCCATCACTGAGGCAAGTCAGTGATAAAATAAAAATATATATACCCAAATAAATCTCACAAAAGGTATTCAAAACCATTATGGAACAAAGAAGTTTCCTTTTAATATTTAAAGAAAAAAACTAAACTGTACATAAAGAAACAACCATGATAATAGAAATTTGATCTTATGCCTTCAAAATTGAATGTCATTCCTACCCAAGGCATGGGGGGCTTTTATACTTTAAAAATTTATATTAAAGTGTAAAAGATCAAGAAGAGTTCATGTAGTTCTAAAGATGAGAAGGGAAGGACACAACTTAGAAGATAGTGCATACATAAACATTGTATGCATGTAACAACAATTAATGAAAAAGAGGATTTGAAAGAGAGCAAGGAGGGGTCTATGGGAAGGTGTGGAGGGAGGAAAGAGAAGGGAGATGTGATATAATTTATATTCGCAAAAAATACAAGAAATGGGTTTGTTAACTAAAACATAATAAAATTGGCCTTTTCAAGTAAAAAAAAAATACTTTAAAAAAAGTACTTAAAGCTGGGTGGCAGTGGCATATCTTTAATCCCAGAACTTGGGAGGCAGAGGCAGGCAGATCTCTGAGTTTGAGGCCAGCCTGGTCTACAGAGTGAGTTCCAGGACAGCCAGGGCTACAAAGTAAATCCCTGTCTCAGAAAACCATTAAGAGAGAGAGAGAGAGAGAGAGAGAGAGAGAGAGAGAGAGAGAGAGA
>CABHPP010129943.1:0-23637 GCA_902168425.1 Peromyscus attwateri | reverse complement strand
TGAAAACGAATCATTTTAAATTGAGGCAACGTGCCTATATGGATACATTCCTTTTTCTGAAGTCTTAAATGCTGTGTGTCAAGAACTGTGAAGAAGTCTAGATTTTACAGTACTTACAAGCTAACAAGGAAGTTCATCATGGTTCTATGTACACTGAAACACTTCAGTAAGAAATGAAACAGTTTTATCATGTGCATCATAATGTAAAGCAAAGCTTCCTGTCTATACCATGCTCTGTATACCAAGCTACAAGGTGTGCCAACATGAAGGTACAATTCAGGTTTTCAGAACAGCTGAGAAGTCTCATTCAGGAAACTTCAAACTTACATAAGAAGCTGAAGTCTCACCTTCAAAAAAACTTGCTCTAGAAGGAGGCATTATAGTCATTATCTTCTATAGTAAACAACAACAAAACAATTGACATTATCCTATGAAGGGACATACTAATATATTTCCAGGCAGTTTAGCACACAAGCATCTTTAACATAAGGTGTCAAAGTACAAAACAGTCATTTTCTCCTCTTGTAATACAAGTAAAAATGTGAGAGACTCAAAGTCACTTGCTAATACCTTTGTGCACAGATTGTTAGGAAAGGCTATTCAAAATAAACACAAATGTAAATATGGGGCATGGCAGACAATGTTCCTTCACAGTCACTAAACTGGAAAAGAAAAAGAGGGTCATGTTGCGGTCTTAAATACTGCATGAATATTTATGTCATTTGACCTTGATTTGTATGCCTGAAATAGAAGTAACAGTAGAGAGGGGAGAGAGAAGGAAGGAAAATATTCGAAAGTTAATAGCTGGCAGATGGCGACTGAGAGGTATGCCGTGACTTTATTCCAGGATAGAACTTCCAGAGAACTTAGAACCATTAGGCAGTACTATTCCTTGACCACCAAAACACAGTGGGAAGCATGATATCCCTTTGTGGTTATAATGGAGCAGAGTCCATGAATAACACACCACTTGCAGCTTATTGTTTCATGGAAAATTTAAGCCAGATATTTGGCTAGATATTTTCTTACAGTTACTGAAGACTACACACTAAAATGGTCAATCCCTGAACTGTCCCATTCTAGTTGCTTATAATCTTTATCCTTGGACATTTTCTAATTTAAGGAAATCCCAAACCATAGAATATGTACTTGACAACTCTTCACTGAGATGGTCATAGTTCATGTATTGTGTTCTATTTTATCTAAAAATCAAGTACTTTGTTTGCACTGGGTGCTGTATTTAGTAACAATTGTCTCGTCTGCTTCATAATGCTACTATCATTACCAAAATTATGATTTATAGATTTAATTAAGTTATTTTAACTTGGCTTATTTATAACTATTTCCCTGTCAAAATATGTCATTTTACTGTGTGTTTTAGGCCACTGGAAATACATTCTTTCTGCATGTTTATGCTAGTTCCATAGTGTAGAGTTTGGATCTTTATATTTAATTTCTAGGGTCTATTTTTACTTTAAAAATGTTAAAATTTCATAAAATATTATGGTTCTGCATAAATCTACATTTAGATATAGCTACTTTTAATTTTGTTTTTTTTCTAATTAGTACTCCTTGCATTCATATGCAAGAATAGTAATAACATCTATCCCCATTATATTTATTTTTGTTACTAGCTTTCATTCTGATGATAATTCATATTTTTCTTTAAAACATTACATTGTTGTATGTGTTTGCTGCAATGTGCCATAATTCTTTTACTCATTACTTATTGAAAGACAATATTTTGTTTCTTGTTTTGTTATTATAATTATGGCCACACATAAATACTTTATGTCAAAATAAATTATCCGGGTGCAATTAATAGGCCAAAGAGTCAATGAATGTGGAATTTGATAGGTATTTATACATCTTTCTCCATAGATGTGATAACACTTCCGTAGGCATGTTGCTTTTATCAAGAGGAATTAAAGCATTGTACCTGCTAATGTGTCATGTCGTATTCCTTCCACCCTAATGAACATAGTGTACTATCCAATTTTGTACTGTTGACAATACAATAGGTGAGAAACGTTTAATTATAGATTTTTTAATTTGTTAAAATTGTTCTTTGATGATTCCATACATGCTTATAATAAATTCAAATACTCTTACCCCATACCCCATCTAATTTTCCTCCCAACTACAATCAGAGCCCCTCCACCTAAAAGTACATTTTCCACATTCATGTCTTTTTTTTTTTTTAACTTCACTACAAGTCTCTTGCTATCCATATGTAAGTCTTAACAGGACCTCTCTTTTTTGGACTCAGTACAGGCAAGCTAGCTGCTATGAGTTCACGATTGTAATAACCATACCATGGCCAGAGATGGGATTTTTGTCTGTTCTTCCTCTCTTCCAGCATTTACATTGTTTCTTATCCATTATATACATATAACTGTAGTGTGATATAAATTGCATCTTTAGGGCTGAACAGTCAGCTGTTACATTTTCTCAGCATCTTGAACAGTCATGAGCCCTTAGATTCACCATTGTTAATTGAAAATAAAAGTTCTGATTAAGTCTAAAGTAGTTTTTTCTCTCTAGGTATAAACATAAACATTTATAAGACACTGTGACACTACCTCAATTTAGCTAAACAATAGTAGTAAGATCTATCTAGAGTCTATGACCACCCTAGCCATAGATTTTTAAAATGTTTTATAGTACAAGGCATGGATTCTCTACATGAAGAAGCCGTAGAGTTCAATCAGAGAGTAGATAATTTTTATAGTAACAGTAATGCCACCATTGAACAAGTGGGCTTATCTTTCCTGACAAGGTGGCATTATGGCCCACAGGATTCAGAGCTGGGTAAGACATGATGCTTTCCCCTATAGCCCCTAAGACATAATATATACCTTCTAGCACTGTAGAAGCTAGTCATCTGGGAGGAGATTCCTTGATCAGTGACATCTTGAATTTTCTGTATTTTGCAATCATCATGCGTGATTTATTCAGCAATAAAGCCTGATCTAGTGTTGGTGGGCAACCAAGAAAAATAGTATTATATTGATGCCTCCTGGGGCCTCTTTGACCAAAAGCTCCTAAGTAGTTATTCCTCACTTGGCACTGAGAATTTTTTTGCTAATTCACAGATTCTAGCAGCAGTATTATTCAGCCTTACCTGGTGTCTCCCTTCAAATTTATTTTTTTTAATTATATTTTATATATCCTTAGATTTGGTTAACCCTCTGCCATAACTTACTTCCTCCATTTCCTCACTTGCTCCATGCGTAAACCTTTCTCCACCTACCATTCTTCCCCTCTACTTTCATATTGCCTGTCTTCTAATATCTCCACTGCATTAATGCATTGCCTCTCCAACCCCTACTACAACTGCCTCTTTTTAGTCGATTGACTACACAAGTAATTCAAAGCTAGGATGTGAGTGTTAATATGTGTTGCTTATGTTTCTGGGCCTGGAATACCTCACTCTTTGTAACATTTTGAGGTTGCATCCTTTTCTCTGCATAGTTTTTATTACCGACCTTACTATTAATATTATTAAGGTACAGCTGTTCACCAATTTTCTACAGTCTACTTTTCTATGATTTCACCATTTTTCCATCATTTTAAGCATTTTCTCTTTTAATTTGAAAATATCTGAATGTATTCAGCGCATTGACCTTCATTTGAATTATTTATATATTTGATTTTAAATGTCTTTTGTAAATTTTTATTTTTTATAGCTTTATAGCTAAAATGACTTATTGAAGATACACCTGTCCCTCCCAACAAAAAAGGTATGCAAAATAACATGTTTTTAGGGCTAATTAGAAAATAGTAAAACATTGCTTCTATGTAATGGCAATTCACAGTGAGACTGACCATGGGGAGAATTCATTAAAGACTCACAATAGTAAGACTAATAATTCAGTCACTATTGTGTTTAATGTGTATGCTTTTTGAAAATACTGTAAGAGTACAAATGTTTTTACATTACAAATTAGAAAGTGATGACTTTGGAATGTGAAGATTCTTCTGATGACTTCCAACCTGTTCATTCTAAAGTAAATGAGTTTTACAAAATTTTATACAGGAAGTTGAATATCTGAAAATAATGCCTAAAAATTATTCCCACATTTGTGATGAAAAGCCTTCAGTAACTGGTAGATTACATATACTTACTCTGCAACTAGCATACAAGTGGGTGAAATGGCAAGCATAACCGGAAAGACCAAATCTCCTGTGTCAAGGAAATTATGTTAGTAAGAGAACATAATGCACACAGTGGCAGGGTGTGACACTGCTGGAAGTCGACTGTCTGATATAGGCTGTGCTTCCCAACTGATCAGTCAGATTGATCTTAGTTCTTTTGGAATGGTACCTTCATCTGTGTCAACAATAGTAATTTTTGACAATAAGGGGAGACTTCTTATTGCAGTGGAAGATCAAAAGAAAAGATTCTACTGTGGTGCTAATTGTTAAAAGAAAAATCATAAGAAAAATAAAATAATGAAGATTATTTTTGGTCTTTCCCTTATATTAAAATAGATTCTTTTCTTATATAATATATGCTGATTAGAGTTTCCCCTCCCCTTTCCCTTCTAGTTCCTCTTCACCTCACCTCCCTCCTGATCCACTCCCTTTCTGTCTCTCATTAGAAGGGAATAGAATTCTAAGGGATAACCAAACATTACAAAATATAATATAGTGATATTAAACCAAAGATCCTCACATCAAAGTTGGTCAAGGCAAACAAACAGAAGGAAAAGAACCAAGGAGAAGACATAAAAGTCAGAGATCCACTCATTCACACACTCTGGAGTCCCATAAAAACATCAAACAGAAAGATATAATATATAAGCACAGGACATGGTGCAGACCCAAGCCCTGTGCTTGCTGCTTCAGTCTCTGACTTCATATGAGCTTAGGTTAATTGATTTAGAAGCCTTCATTTTCTTGATGTCTTCCATCCCCTCTGCCTCTTAAACTCTTTCTGCTTCCTCTTCTAAGGGGTTCGCTGAGCTCTGAGGGGAGAGATTTGATGGAAACTTCTGATTTAGAGTAGAATATTCCAGAATCTATTTCTCCCTGTGTAATGCCTGGCTGTGGATCTCTAAATGTGTTCTCATCTGCTATCTGAAGAAGCTTCTCTGTGATGACTGAATAAAACACGGATCTATGAGTATAGCAGAGTATCATTACTAGTCCTTTATTGTTAATTTTTTTGAAGACCAGTCAAATTTGGTTATACCCTAGGTCTCTGCTAACTTGTCTCTGGTTCTTGGTCAACCAAGAACTCTTGGGTATGGGTTTCATCTCATGGAGTAGGCCATAAGTCAAATCAGACATTGCTTGGTTACTTCCACAAGCTTTGTATCACCATGCCCTAGCTTATTTGACAGGTAGATCATCATTGTAAATCAAAGGGTTTATGGCCGGCTTGGTGTTTACATTTCACTTTTGGTAGACTGCAGAGTAACTTCTCATACCAAAGACACTGGAACACAGTAGCAAAGGTTCTATGTAGGCACTAGCTCCACCTCTCCATATTCAATGATTTATGTGGGTGTTGACTACAGCCATGGGGCCTTGCTGTCAGTTTGTGGAAAACAGTCTATCTATTATCTTGGCAAATGTCTAGGTTGTTTGAGGATCTCCATGGGACCAATATGGCTAACAACTCAGTTGTGAGCCAGTTCCAGTACTAGAATCTTCTTTCGGTGGTACAAGGTGGCCGGTGGAAACTCTGTCCTCCTGAATATTGGTGATTTTATTATGATCCGTTTCATATATCTTAGGAAGTTTCCACTGTCCTATGTTTCCATACCACCCCCCAAATGCCCCTCGATTCTAGCTGACTCTGCCTTCATTCCCTTCCATAACGCCTCTCTCATCCTTCTCCTCATCTGATCCTCCCAATTTGAATGGGATTAAACTACATCATCTGGGATGAAAAAGTGGCTCTTTAGTATGCAACAATCTTTGTAAGGTCTTTATTACAAAGGATAACATTATCTCCTTTATCAAAGATGGGTCTAACTGGTATCTACTAGATAGCTAACCGTTTGTCTTTGTTTTGTTTTGTCTTTTTAAAGAAATGGAGAGGTCAAAATCAAGAAATACATGAAATGAAGAAGTGAGGAAATCACTGTCAATAAGTGATAGCTTGGCAAACATGGAGACCTAAGTTCATACTACGAGAAGCTTCATAATAAACCAGCATAGTGAATTGTATGGTAATCTCCATATTTGGTAGACACAATCAGTGAGGCTTGCTGGTCATTAAGTATAGTCAATCAACAAACTCCAGGTTCAATGAGTGACCCTCTTGGCAAAATAAAGTAGCACTCTGATATAAAACCAATTGCTAAGTGTCTTATTAATTAAAAAAAAAAAAACAGAGTCAGATATCGAAGTGAGAGCTGAAAGATCAGAGGAATAGAACAAGCCAGCCACAAGTTCTTGCCACTAGGAAATCCTCAGCCCAAGAGAACTACTTCCTGTATACTCATGCCTTATATACCTTTCTGTGCCCTGCCATCTTACTTCCTTTCTCTGTCCAGCTACATCACTTCCTCTTTCTGCCCAGCTCTATCACTTCCTGTCTATCTGTACAGACCTCCAAACCTCTATGGTTAACTAGTGCTGGGATTAAAAGCATGTGCCACCAAGCCTGGCTCTGTTCCCAGTGTGGCCTTGAACTCACAGAGATCCAGATGAATCTCTGCCTCCTGAATGCTAGGATTAAAGGCCTGACCTCTGTGCTTAATCTAGTGGCTGGCTTTTTCCTCTGATCCCCAGGCAAGATTTATTTGTTAGAGCATAAATAAAATGTCACCACATTCTATTGAGGAAAATAACCATAAACCTTTGCTCTTTATGGAAACATATGTCCATGCAAACACACAGGCACATAAATGTAAACATATACACACAGAAAAATATAAAAAGCAAATGAATTAAAATAAAAAAGTATTTTAGTGTTATGCAACCAAGTGGTTTTACTACATATCATTGCTACTAAATGTTAAAGATGCTGAAAAATGCTATGTTTTAGTTTTCATACATAGTCAATGTAATGTTTCTTGGCTAATGAAGAATATGCATTTTAAAATAACAAGTACAGTTTCACAGAAGCTAAGAGGAGAGAAGCTGTGTTGAAATGTATTCATGAACTCATAGTCACAAGACAACCATCACTGTGCTCTCAAAATATATATTTCTATAGGATCATATATGCTAGGAACAAACACAAATAAATGAAAAAAATATTTAGAAAACTGTTATAACAGTGTCCAAATTACATTAACTCATTGCAAAAAAATATACTGAGTTATACAAGAAATCAAAAGTTCTTGAAGGGGAACCACTGGGATGATAGATAAGAATATCACTAGGAATAAGCTACTACATACTACTAGGTATTCACCTATATTTTGATAATATTATGATAATGTATTACCATTACTGAGTGGGAATGACAGCTGAAAGTAAATCATTTTGTGGGGGGAAAAAGGATGATACAAATGAACTGGCCAAATGTATTTTAGTTGAATTTAAAAAGAAGATGGAAGCCATAGAGATACAGAATTATCAGTCAATCAACTGTATAATAAAATCCAAAAAATGAATGAGATGGAAAAAGGAAAAAAAGGGTAGAAAAGATGGAAGAAATATCTCCATCTCATCTGGACACAACTATTAAAAGCAGTTAACCAGAGATGGCAAGGAAATTGTAGAAACAACTCAAATGAGAAGAGACTGTCTAGCAAAATCACTTCAGTTAATCTAAAATCAGACATTTCAGAAGCAAGGGAAATGAAATTACAGCATCTCTAATGCACTGAGAAAGAGCACACATCAGTGCAGATGACAGCAATCAGGGAAAGTCTCTACAACAAAACAACTGAACCCCGAAAGAAAAGAAGGAAGGCATTATCTGATAGACAAAAACAGCTTTTCCACTAACAGAGACAGCTGCCTTAAAAACAAGTTTAAAATAGAAAATCAGAAATTACACCAAACATCACACCAGATTTAAAAAAATGTAAAAGATTAAAAGCATAAAATATATTACAATAAACCAAAATAATAAATTCAAGAGATAAGCTTAAAATATAAAATAAAAACTTAAAATCAATGATAGAAACATTTATCCTAGATAAGGATTGATTAAACACAACAATATAGTGAGTTATAGCAAAAAGTAGAAATAAAACCAAAGTGTTAGTTATAAGGTAAAATTTTCTAGCCAGGCGGTGGTGATGCACGCTTTTAATCCCAGCACTCGGGAGGCAGAGGCAGGTGGATCTCTGTGAGTTCGAGGGCAGCCTGGACTACAGAATGAGTTCCAGGAAAGGCACAAAGCTACACAGAGAAACCCTGTCTCAAAAACAAAGCAAAACAAAAATTCTAACATTTCTAGAGTGTTATCTTAATTCTAAATTACAGTATATATAGAACATGATTGTAGGAAGCACAAACCTAGATAAATTATGTATAAAAATTTAAGATTATTTTAATGACTGACACCTATGGAAGACTTCATGAAAATATCCCACTTATATTTTAGAAGAACTCTTCATGATAGTATAACATGGATTAATTTGATAAGTATATAATTAAAAATGATAAAATTAAGATCCATAAAAATAGCTTTATGGTTACTAAGTCCAGGAAATATTATATCATTGGGTTAGTTAGATTGATTCTGAAGAGACCAAAGGAAGCCATGTGAAAAATGAAAGTATATATTGTATCTTAATATATATAGGAGTACAAGGTTGCATGTATTTCCAAACATCCATGACTTTAGGGACTTAAAATGTATACTTTGCTCTTGAAAGTGACTTCTTAATGAAATTTACTTAAAATCATATGAATATAGAGAACTTACACAAGCCATAAGAAATATCTGTCATTCTATTAAAAGGAAAGTTCAAGAAATTTACAAAATGAAAAAGAAATATATACTTAGTGATCTGTATATACTGTTTTAATAAAAACAACTGGGAAAACTATAGAAATTGGAAAATAATTAGAACCATGAACTGAACAATGAAAGCAGATAATAAAGTATATAATTGTTCTTCTAAGGATAAAAGCAAACACAGAAAATCCACAATACAACAAACAAAAAGTAAAAGAAAACAAAAAAGATGTTTCCACTTAGAGAAAACTTTCAGCAAATAAATCAAATAATTAATTCCTTAAGTTATGTTTGAAGATAAGTTAGACAAATGCTAGAGTAGAACATTTTAACTCATGCTTCTTTCCCAGATTGAAACAGAACCCTAGAATTATCATAGAATCATAGATATTTCATCTCTAATTAAAACCTTGCCACCAAGAAAATAATAAGCCCCCAAATTCCTGGACATTTACTTCCACATTCAAATAAGATACGTTTCTGTTTTTGCATCACCAGTCTCCCAACTTGAGGAAAGAAAGTACTCTTGTGTTGTACGATTTGTATATGTTCTTGATTCTCAAACCATAAGTGTACAAACAGCATGGCCCACTAGCAATTATAAACATAAAGGCATAACTGGAAAGCAAAGTGTTAGCAGTTGAACACCACAATTTATAAATGAGATGTTACTTTTTAATCCACTTAGGTTTGGTCTAACATTTCAAATTAAGATCATGTAAACAGCAGATTAAATGACTCCCAAGGAAAATAGGATTACCATAATACTTGCAAAAACATTGCAAAGAAATCCAATATCCAGTTTTAATAAAAGATCTCTGCAGAGCAAGGAGCAGAAAGTTATTTATTTGTCAAATAAAGTCTGCAACACAAATTTTAATACAAATATTATACTTAGTAGTAAAACTTTATTTCATTTCATTAAGATTAGTGTAAAGATACATATTTAATTGGCATTTCCGTTTATGCTTTGTTTTTTCAAGAGGTTCTTCACAGTTTAATCAAAGACTTAAATGTGAGAAAGAAAATTATAATTATTTACTTAGGAATTGTGTGCATAGCAAATGAAAATAATTTATAAATCCATTATTATGATTAACATAGCATGGTTGACTTGCAAAATTAGCCAAAGCATAATAACAATTATTTCTAATTTTTTAATCACTTTCAAAGTCTGTTGTCATGCCTTTCCAACATCAAAATTTTTATAGAGGAAACAAAATTTATGAAAATTCTCTGAACACCTTATGGAACTTTTAGCACAATAAAGTAAGATGTCATAGAACAATCCAGTAGAGAAGTACCATTAAGTGTCTAATACATGACAATTTTTTCCTCTACTGAATAAAAACATAAAATAAATGAATACAATGTGTTAAGTGTATTTACATAATATAATATATGTGGCAAAATTTATTAATAATTGTTTGTATGAATACATTTCAATGGGATAATATAATACTGAAATATACACACAGGATGTAATGTAATAAATAAAAAATATGGATGAAACAAAATTTTAAAATATTGTTTAGGAACTCATGGTACAGGTTAACATAATTAAATACCCTCAATATAAAAGTAAGAATTACAAAACAAATTTCTCTCTTTTTTTTTTTTCTTTTTTGGTTTTTCGAGACAGGGTTTCTCTGTGTAGCTTTGCGCCTTTCCTGGAACTCACTTTGTAGACCAGGCTGGCCCCGAACTCACAGAGATCCACCTGTGTCTGCCTCCCGAGTGCTGGGATTAAAGGCGTGCACCACCACTGCCCGGCACAAATTTCTCTCTTTCCTGGATTAGTTGAGACACACGTTCCTCTTGGAAGGCTGTAACTACACCCTACTCTACAGTCTCATGTATCATTTGCCCTCTGGTACATGCAAGTGAAAACCATGAAAAGGCACCGCTTTCTTATTGCTAGTCTACTGCAGAAACCACTATACCACTTACACTCATGCTTCATTTGAGAAATCACTTGTAATGTTGGGTGCTGTGGTGGATCACTATAAGCCCAGCACTCAAGAGACCAAGGGGATTTTAAAGAATAGAACTTGGCATATGGTTTCATCTGTGTTTATGTGCACTGGAAGATGAAGTGCTCAAAGTATCTCCTACCTGTTCATAAGTTTATAATAACAAAGGAAGCAGTCAGTCCTTATGTAAGCCAAGCAGCACTGAAATACTATGTTAAGAGAATCTAAAAGAAGAAGCAAAGGAAGAAACAGTATAAGTTGCAATCTACTGTATCTTTAATACGTAATTGGAATAACGATGGTTGTGGGGAGAGTGCCAAGTATAGATAGTATATTTTATACCTTTGGGTTAACATACATTGTTTTTATTATTATTGAAAATATGTTATATGAGAATTTCCTGTTTATCAATATGTACATTTACATCTGTGCTCTGGACACAAAAAGGTGAAAGTTAGGAAGTAAATTAAAATAATGATAGCTATCATACCATCTATTCAGTATTTCCTTTTTTATTGAAGGATTTCTTAACTGAGTATTTATTATAGATCAGTTGTTTAAAAGTTCTTCAGATTGTTAGTTTACATATTTAGATTTAGCAACTCATTTGTCTTCTAAAATATCTGATTAATTAATATTTTGATTATGTAGATTTATTGTGTATGGTTGTTGAATAACAGTTTTCTCTGAGATACAAACATTCTATCCAGTAGGGAAGCTCCGTAAGCAGGAAGGTAAAGAACTCAAAATAGCTTCGGGAAGTCCCTGGAACTGATGAGATTCACTAGGCTCCTCCCTCTCAGAGTAAACAACAAAATTTCTGAGAATTACTCACAGAAAAGTCATCCCTATAAAGAAGACTCTGCTTGGAAGAAGCATAAACCAGCTGAGCTGCCTGAAAGAGGTTTAGACCTGAATCACCGGAAGGGGCAACTCCGAGTTATTGAGCTTCCTGAAGGCTATTCAGTGCGCTTCAGATTTTGTCAACTGTTATCCATGCTGGAGAGAGCTTTGGTGATTCATTTTTGTTCCTGCATGTAACCCCTCACTGGTATTTCTGTAAGTAATCCCAAAAGAAATTCATTTGTTTCACCACAATGGGCTTGAATGCTATCTGAACTTTGGTCTGCCGTGCACTCTGTATCTGGGGTGAGGAGACTTGTGTTGTGAATCTCCCCAGGGAAAGTTTTATCACACAACAATGGTAGATTTTTTTTGTGTGTGTGTGTGTATGTATTATGCACTAAACCCACTCAATTAACATTTCTCATTTTTCATCATTACTATATTTAGAGACTTGGAATCGCTAAGTCTACTCCTGTCATGAGGACTATAATTTCTATCATATTAAAGATAAAGTCGTGAAGCTTATCATGGTAGCAGAAATTGAGTGAGACAAAAAGTTGCAACGTTAGGGAGAAGCAAAGACTAATTTTAATTTTCTAAAATTTTAAGAATCAACATTCTATTTACAGACAGAAGTAATAATTGTTGGTTAGATTACTTTATATATTTTAAATAATTTCCAAAATCTTTTTGAGAGTTTTACTGTGCTAATAAATAGGAAAACTAAGGAGAATACATAGAAAGTATGGATAAGATGGCTGCTGGTACCGCTGTAGAGAAGTAGGATTAGAAGTGGAAAATATATTGAAGTAAATTGGATGCAATGAATGCTTCTTTTCTATTGACACATTGTAAGATAATTTGCAGCCATGATTTAGAGTGGCTATTTTTGAAAATTTAAGTTCATATCATTATATCATAATTAAGAAAAAGAAGAAGGAATGATAGGTACTTAAATAAAAGTCCAGTTGTTTCTGATATTACTGTAAAGTGGTAAAGTTGACAAGCTACATAAAAATTTAAATATTTGCTTTAACATGTGGTCATGAAGTATGAATAGTGAATTCATTGATCCTAATTTAATGTGAGGGGTTTTAGGGTCTTAGGATTTAAAGAATCAAAAGTTATCCAGAAAATAGAGGATTGTGCTTTAAAAATAGGTTTTAAGCAGAGAGCAATGAGTTACCAATTGTAGACTGAAAAGATTAAGTCCATAAAATCAGAAAGAGAACATTAGAAAAATACTGAGAAGATGATTAATTAATGACTTTAAAAACACGGGAATGTTAAAGTGGTTGTGCAGTATGAGTGAGAGAGATGGCAGGGTTGCATAGAGATGGAGAATCTGTTATTAAATTGCAAGTATGGTGGACACTGGCCCCCTTATGCAGAGGGTAATAGAGTTTGAGCAGGAAAACCCTTTGGTTGTAGTATAATAGAAGATGGCAATAATTAAGATAGGGAGAATGTACTAACATTCCAAAAATTCTGTTTTAAATAGCATAAAGAAGAAAAAGGCTAAGGCTATTTGTTTCAAAGAAGAGTCTATATTTATCTTCTGTGTGGCTACAGTAGTGAACTGATTTGATACACTGTGTTAAAGGAATGAAAATTTGTCTATATAAGGAAGCTCCACAGTATAAGTGTACAGAATACATAGCACACAGACAAGAAGACAGAGTTTGAAAGACCAAAGGATGTCCATTACGTCATGTGAGAAATAACTGGCAGCAGGAGCAATGTGGATGATTTATTTTCCTTGTGAAATAAGAAGGGTTATCAAATGACAAATAGGGCACTGTCCAAGGCAATAGGATGAGACAGTACATTTTTATACAGTGACCATCACAAAAAAAAGAAACAAGTCGGGCGGTGGTGGCGCACGCCTTTAATCCCAGCACTCGGGAGGCAGAGGCAGACGGATCTCTGTGAGTTCGAGGCCAGCCTGGGCTACCAAGTGAGTTCCAGGAAAGGCGCAAAGCTACACAGAGAAACCCTGTCTCGAAAAACCAAAAAAAAAAAAAAAAAAGAAACAAAATTTTACTTTCAAAGTATAATAGTTTGTAAAAAGTAATTCATTTTAAAAAATGTAGCATGTTTTATTAGTTATGTGAGTTTGTGTGTATGCACATGTGTGTTTGTATGCTCACATAAAGCTGTAAGATTTGAATCCTGAAGTGACTGTTTGGGTACTTTGGGACATTAGTTGCACTTGTTAGAAAGATACTGAACTTTATTACATGGGAGCTGGGTATGAACTCTGATTGTCATGTTTGAGCTAATCTCATGGATAGGATAAGATCGATAGGGTAAAGGGCTATAAAACGCTGTCCTTAGATTTCATAGAATAATTGTAATCATTATGTTACAATTGTGGTTACCTGCACTGTATCAACACAAAACAACTTGATAACCGGTTAAGGAGAAGAGAGAGATAAAAGAGAGATAAAGGTTCTATTCTTTACCTCTGAATTGCTGGCTATCAATAAATTCTTGGAGAAGAGGAGATATTCTCTTCATTTTTACAGCCACTGTTGGGTTCTGAAAGATCAAACTGAAAACTCCAAAATCGTGGCCACACTGGCCGTCCTGATTATATTCAGTGCCTCACAAAACATAACAAAGAGATACATATGTGTGAGAGAGATTTATGCAAGATCAGAATGTAAATAGTATGTTGAGGGATAAGGGTGATCAGTGTACAAGTACTCAAAAAGTAAATAAAAACTTTCAGAAATCATTTACTTTGCTATAGTAAATAAAAATCACAATCAAAGATGAGTCATTATATGTATAAACCATTTGTCTAAAATTTGTGTTTCAATAAATAGGTGTTTGTTACTTGAATTACTCAGAAATTAAATACAATGTTTCTGTATCTGAACTTTCTCCCTCAGATGCAAGTTTTAGAATGCTTGTTCACAATTTGATGACACTATTTGGGCCCTGTAGGTCTGTTTGTCTTTCAGAAATATATCTGTAGGTCAGTCCTAATCTGCTCTCACTCCGAACCTATGCTTTCTGTCTGCCATTATTAGGCAGATTTTTTAAAAACTTCTGAGTTGTATATGATAATTCCAAAGCACATTTCCAATACTGATGATTTACCCCATAGTGCTATGAAATTTCATGTCCTGAAAAATCCTGGTCTTCTGTTAAGAGTACATATACATGTCATATTCCTGTAAATAACCAATATAAAGCCTTTCCAACTAATAAGACCATGAAGAAACTACAAATGATAAAATGAGTAGATGTGTGATACAGATAAATAGTATATAAATACAATGACTGAAAGCCTGACAACTTACTCATATAATAAAAATAATATTTCAACAATAAAAATAATATTTATATACAGGCAGTATGTGCTTTAGAGAATAGTATAAAGTACATTATCATGAAAGTAAGGAAACCAAAATCCAAATAAATATCAAGAAAAATATAAAAATCTAGATTTTATATTAAAATGTAACTTTTTACTCAGAATTAAATCTTCTGTGAAATATAATTCAAAACATATCATTCAAAAACATATCACCTCACATCATTTAGGGTGAATCTTGTAAAAACTGACAAGAAATACAAGTTAGTTTATGAGATGTAAAAAAAGAATCTCTTGTCTACTATTGGGGAACATGTAAATCTAATAGATACCTTTGTAAAGAATTTGTAGTTTCCTTGAAAAATTAAAACAGCAACACTATCCCCTATTTCCATTGCTGGTTAAATACAAGTACAACTATCTCTAAAGATATATCCACATTCCCATATTTGTAGTAGAATTATTAATTATAGTCATGACATGAAAACAAGTCTTCTGATAATAATAGATAAGAAATTCAGTGTGCATGTACGTTGATACGTTACAAGTGCACTCTGGTATTTACCCAAAGGCCTGTGTATTGTAGAAACACTTGCTCACCAAAGTTTGACATAGTGGAAGATTTTACATTATTGAGACTGTATCCTTAGTTGGAGTAGTATGACGCTGTCCTTTCTTTTTTCTCATCTAATGATAAGGATTTCTTTGTGTTTATTTTTATAACACTAAAAAAACAAAATGTAAGATAGTAACCTGGGTTGGTTACCATGCAGCCATGTACCCACCACTGTCCCTTCTGGTTCCCAAAAGGAAGCTCCACCTTCTTGCCCTGCCTGTTTGGCAAATATAGAGAGATTTCGCCATTAACTGTCCTGTTCTGAAGACTCCAAAGTTTTGTACCTAATAAACCTTTTACCCTGATTCTGGTGAACTGTAACTTTAACTGTCTAGTATTCAATCCAATCAAAGACCTGAGAATAATATATTACCTGAGTAAGGAGGAAGTGCTTAGCAAGGGACTTCCAAAATTAGGGGAAATGACAGAAAGAGCTGGCTGCTTGGACAGTTACCCACAGTTCCTCTGTAACATTGGGACATCTATTTTTGGTCTACAGGCCTAGAATATTTTCCCTGAAGCAGAAAAGTTTGAAGAACCGTCCTACCCTGTCTTGACAAAGTTCAGCAGTAGCTTTTCTTTGTGTCCTGCTTGTCCAGTTTGGACAGCATATTGTCAGCAGTTGAGGCAAGGGTAGTTTCTTGCCTAAATGGCTAGTTTTTGCCACAAAGAAAGCAAACTCCATATGGAATTTCTTTGATGCCCATCACCCTCTTTTGAAGTAGATTGGTACCACCAGGACCAGAATAGTTTCATGTCCAGAAAAGTCTATATTATTAAAATATTTTAAATGTCATATTCTGTAGGTCTTTGAAATGTTTGAAGATTGCCTGTCTGTCTGAAATATATCTCTGTATGACCTTGAAAACCTAACTAACATGACTATAAGTTTGATAGTTATGGGTGACTGTTAGCCTATGTTTCTTTATTATCCTAAATAGCTTTCAAGGACTAAAACTTCACATTGCATAAACAAGCTGTATCACTAAGAGCTGTATAGGTAATACCTTAAGCAAAAATAGAAACATATATACAGTATTAGGAAAAAACCTATAATTTGTATCAATATATACAAATTTCTTAAACAAAAGTAGAAACATATATACAATATAACAAAAATAACCTTAAATTTGTGTCAATATACAAAAATCCATACCAATGTAAAATACTTAAGATTAGTAGTTGCTTTTTTAGTTTAAAAATAGATTCAATGATCTACCCTTTTATCCTATCATGTCTATTTTCCTTTTTTCTTTTCAGAACCAGACCCCTGAATCTAATCTCTTTTGTTCAGCTTTTTTTTCTGACAATACCCAATAACAACTTGTAACAAACCCCCCTACATAATGACAAATATCCGTAATCCAGTGAAAGACGAAAAACCACCCACCCCATCTCCTGGGAATGTGGACCTCGTGTTCTTAAAATTCCTTCCTACTGTCTGGGGGCAAAAGCATCTCTAGGGGACCCTGATGAACCTGAAGCAGTGGTCAAGTCCCAGGAGAGCTGGCTGTATCATTTGTTGCCATTCTCTGAGAAATGGGAAAGTGTAGGGCTTATCTGAAGTCCTGGCTGGAGTAGTGCATGAAGGTAGAGCATCTCAGCTAGACACCTTGAAATTATCCTGAGCTGTTTGTAGTCCAAAGCCAATCTTTGGGTGGTGTTTATGAACTTAGCGACACTATGACAATCCAGGTAGAATCATTTTTGTGGGGCCCCACCATCCTTTTGGAGACTATAGAGTTCGCTATTAGGAATGTTTGTCATATACTGTGGAGAACTTAAACATATTAAAAATATCATATGTTGTAAATGTTGGGGGGGGTTAAATGATCTGTTCAATACACCTGGGGATACCTAGGCTTACTTCCTAAATATCTGTTTCAGACTCAAGCCTGAGATCACATACAGGAAGCTAAATGAAGTCTAAGGTTAGAATTACTTGGTACTCATTAAGGCCTTTATATCAAAATAGAAAGTTTAAATTTTAAGATAGTAATGATACCTTAAGAAAAGTTTTAAAGAATCAAAATAAATCAGAGGGGTATGAGATTAGTGACAATATAGTAGTCCCTAGATTTTGGTTTTCTTCTGTCCCATACCAGTGGCTCTTCTGATATAAGACAGAGACATCGAACTTTCTTTTAACACACATGCTTGGGTTTAGAGGAGAGAGCCATGTTCCAACTCTAAATTTAGATTTAGTTTTTAATTGAGTCGGGATTATATAAAGACCATCCACTTAACTTGTCTGTAGAGACAAGTAAGAACAGATACTTTGAAAGGTTTATGAAATTTTACCCTGCTAAAATATTCTATAATATCAGGCTGAATTACTTCTTTTTGTGGTAGATCATTTTTTTCCCAGATAGTTCTCCCTTCTTTTGATGCTTCCTTTGTCCGAAGGTCTTTAGATTCCTCAGTTGGATTGTTTTTATTCTCCTGGAAAGACAAAAACAAAATCCCACCCTCACCTTAATTTGGTTTTCTTTTTTGCCAGGTTGAATTTTCAAGTCATTTGATGAACTATCGCCTTTCTTAGTCAGTCTGTAGAGCATGAGACTCTTAATCTCAGGGTCTGGGTGGAGCCCTATGTTTGGTGCCAGATGAAAAGAATTTCTTTTATGTTTATTATTATAAAACTAAAGAACAAAATATAAGATTAGAACCTGAGACAGTTACCATAGCCGTGATGCATCTGCCAGCACCCCCTCTGGCTCCCAAAAGGAAGTGCCACCTTCTTGCCCTGCCTATTCTCATCCAGGTCACTCTTTCCCTCTCCTTTTGGGTCCTCCAAGCTCATTGATCCATTCTGGCCAGCTATTATAAACTCTGCCTCTTGGACCAAATACTCCTTTTGATCAGATAGTGGACTGGTGACATTAAGGGAATTCCTGTAACAATCTAATGTCTTTCTAAACTTTTCCCCATTGATTAGAATAACATCACTGAATACACATCTATACCCCTCTAAAAACTAAGATGTTAACAATTTCTATGAAATTCATTTCATAGTATGATAACAGTATTTTAAAATCATGAAATGTTTATTCATTATTTTTAACTCCTTTCCTATTTGAAAATATTTCTAACACTATATCCTGTGGGTTGAAATTGATAATCACCAGCCCAAATTTTATATCTCACCCCTGAATCATCTGGATAATTACAATCATCTGCTGTTACTAAGCTTGTATTATCCACATAAAATTAATTTACAAGTACAGAAGATGCCACTTCAAGTTTTTCTAGTCATCTGAGGATGTCATCCTGATTACTTAATGAAAGTTAAGAGTGTAGATATTTTACTACTGAATAACTTGAAAAAGATATTTTACCACTCATAAGAGTAGCTATTAGTAGTTCTCTAATAAAGAGGCAAGATTTTGTGTGTGTGTGTGTGTGTGTGTGTGTGTGTGTGTGTGTGTGTAAGAGATACAGTATGTGTACAAACTTTTAGGAATAAATACAATATGGCTGAATTGAGGCATAGGTTTATCAGAACTTTATTAGCTGTTTCTGATATTTAAACATTATGGAACAAATACAATTTTAAGAAATATGAGCAATGTAAAATTAAAAATGACCATCTGTTATTTTTAAGGTTTTCGTTCTGTGAAAATTTCTCATTAGATATGAAGTTTAAACAAATATTAAAAGGTATTTTTTAATACACATCATCATTTTGAAATGCAAAAAAATGTTTCTGCTTTTCCCAAGGATCTGGGTATGGTTCCAAGCACTCAAGTTGTCTGGTTCACAAATGCTTGAATCACCAACTCCAGAAGATTTGACCTCATTTCTGCCACCATTGGCTGACACAGTCAGGACACACACACACACACACACACACACACACACACACACACACACACATCTTAAAAAGTATAAATATCTTTTTTCATAAGACAAATATTTATTACTAAATTAAATGTGTCAATAGTGAGGATAAATTCTAAGAGGTGCTTACATAGACATGTGTTCAGAAAGAAAAATGAAATATTCTTTATATGAAAAATGTCTCATGAACATTGACTTTGGTTTTTATAACATACATAAAATTCCAGCCAAGATTATAAAGCTATGGATATTATAACCAAGTAATGTGCCTTGTTACATTTGCATATGGGAAAAACAAATTTCTCATGGCACTTTGGGGGATTACGTGGCTCCTGCCTATCAAATGGTTTGTTCCTTGCGTCACTCATATGGATCTGACTAGATATTGTGTCTCATTTGAAGAGTATAACCCTGCCTAACATGGTACCTAGTCTCCATTTTCATTCAGAAGAGGAGGTAACGAAGCCCTTGAAATATTCATTATCTTCACCATGAAGTACTTCACATACTAAGGTTATGGATAGGCAGACTTAGGGTCGTGGATCGGCAGAATCATCTTCTTCTAGCTATAGATAGACCATCAAGTTTTTAAAACATAGTAGATTACTAAGCTTTTCTAAAAGAAATAAAAACTGTAGAGATAAAAGTAAACTTTTATCCCCCTGTAATAAAAAAAGCGACTTTTATCAAATAATTTCTCCAGAGGTATGTGTCTGTGTGCACAAATTTTAGATTTGAAAAGAACCTTCTGCATCATACTATCTGTGCTGCTAGACAGGCCTATACTCTAATACCTTGCTGTGGCTCCAGGAGTCTCTTTCTTGATAGTATCACACAATTCCACAGCCTGAGATATGCCTAAGTACGAGCTGGAACAGGTCTATGGCTCTTCTTTATTTTTTAGTTCAAAGGACTGACTTATTTCCTTCACTGGTATAACGTCATTGGGCCTGTTGCTTCACGCAGAAAGAATTGTTTGTTATTATTGTACTTGCTTTATTGCTCAAAGTGAAGAGATGAGTAACTTGGTTCCTAGTTATTTCATCTTAGAATACAGCAGAACTTTTATCATGTCTCCTGATCAATATTCACACCATAATTATAACTACATTAAAAACAACTTTTCTACCACCATTATTTTAGCTTCATTTTTTTTCAGAATATTAACTGATACAGGAAAAGTTCTTTGAATGATTAGTTATGATGTTAGTAAGTGTATTTCTTTTTCTTTTTCTTTTTTTTTTTTTGGTTGTTTGAGACAGGGTTTCCCTGTGTAGTTTTGGTGCCTGTTCTGGATCTCGCTCTGTAGACCAGGCTGGCCTCGAACTCACAGAGATCTGCCCGGATCTGCCTTCTGAGTGATGGGATTAAAGGCGTGTGCCACCACTGTCCAGCTGTAATTGTATTTCTTTTCTCCATTATTTGTTTACAGTAATTGCATATACCTGCAGTTTCAATCTTCATCTTATAGCTATTGTTAGGTTTTTTTTCTTTTATTCTTATATTAGTGGTTAATTTAATGTAATGCCTTTCTTAGAAAAGAGTTTATGTCAAAACACTGAGTTTTAAGCTTTTGAATATGTGTGTTTTGTTAATCTTTCCATTTCCTGCATTTATACTTCTTTTGAAAAAATAAATATTACCTCCTGAATTGATTCTTCTTCCATCTCCTCCAATCTCCATCTTTTGATTCTTATTTTGGTGTAATTCTTCAGCTTTATATTTCAACCTGCTGCCTCCTTTTCCCATCTAGATCCTGCCATTTCTGGGTATTTTTAAATTCCCATGGTTGCATTTGCAAATTGAGAAAAATGTAGTTGATTCACTTTCATTTGTTTATTGATCACAACTTTGTTTTATCCTATGTTTTGCATAAGACAGCTCCATCTCTCTGCATGCCATACTCTATTGGCCTCCTGCAAAGAGTGCAGTGTTACAGCTCGAATCTCAATGATAGTAGGTGCAACTGTGGACTGTCCCCATAGTATCATTTTTCCTACACTGAGTTCAATGGCTTTGGGCTATTTCCTGAGAGCTTATGTGATGCTATGCCATCCTTTAGCATATCTACTTCAAATGTGACAAAGAAATCTTTATCCATCTTTATTCCTCAATAAGTAATGTGTAATTATTTTTGTCTTCCTTTATAGCATACCAGTTACAATGCCCAGTCTAAACCACTACTCCTATCAATCTATGAAAGTACTGATTCTGAATCTAGCTTACAAAAAGTATCCTGCCCATACTTGCTATGTTTTAAGCATGAATACATTTAGAAAAGAATATATCATTTTTTTAAAAAAAATTCAGCTAATTTTTGTCACAATTAAACCAGCATAATAATTATTTCTATTAACTGCATATTTATTTATTGTAAAAAAAAAAAAAAACAACAGAAACTTTTTCTGAGAGAAATTAACCACATTGTTGAACTCTAACCCATCCTTGACTCTTTAAGATGGTGTATAAACTAGGAGACAAATATTAATATATTTCTTAATTGAAATGACACAAGATTGAAAATGTTTTTTAAAACAAAATTATAAAGTTTCCCTGTTATGGTGAACACATAGAAATTGACTGAAAGCCCACACTTCCATAGAGAGATGCCTATTTGTGAAAATTAGCTATAAAATTGTTTTATCAAACCTCTACCTTAGAAATTGCATATCCAATTAACCACTGCCTTGAAGGCTTTTCTACATGCATCTTTTATGCTAGAGGTCAAACAGGAGGGTTAATTGGAGATTTCAAAATGGAAATTTTAGGAAACACTAAAGCATTGCTTTTAGAAATATGATTTGTCATAGATACCAGGTAATTTGTCTAAAGCTATATCCTACTAATGACTTCACATGAAGTAATTTTATATTGACTGACAATTCTCAGTATGAAAGACTTTATTATCTAAATAATGTAATTAAATATGTTTCATTAACTTGGTTAATTAAAAGTGTAAATATATATGGAATTAAGAGAAATGATGTAATTTTTATTTAACTTTAACAGAATAATCTCTGCCCAAAGCAAACAGTTAACCATGTTTTGATATGCAGCTTTGCTCTAGGCTGATATTTAAAAATAAGTTATGAGTACCCTAAGACTACTGTTATCTTGAATAATTTATTATAGTAAGCTGCATGTATTCCTCTGAATCCATTCAAACCATTTTTCTTCTTTAGAGGATTGTAACATAATTTTCTTGTTATTGTTTAGCCTTCTAAAGTGTCTTGTGAATTACACATATATAGGAATGTGCATGCATGCACACACACATACGAATACACACACACATACAGTAGTACAGTACAAATATATTTCTGAATTCATGCGGCTGAGAGTATAGCTCAATGGTATGGTATGTGTTGATGTATGAGCCCCAGCTTCCAACACTAGCAGTAAAATTGAAAACTTATGTGGACATTTCTGATACCATGCTTTCAATAATCACTACTGATTGCGTGAAACTTGTGTAGATCTTCAGGTCCAGGAAATAGCTTTTGTTTTGTGTTTTTGGTTTTTCTACTTTTAATCTTTTGTCCTTTGCCCTTTGCCTTCCAAGAAACACCTCATCACACTCAACTACCTTGAACTTTTGAGACCATGTTCTGATTCACACTTGTGCTCCCGTTTGTGGAAATACAATATTCAGACATCACTGCACTGTTTTTCTCAATTGAGTTTTCCCTCAGTTTAGCGACTGAAGAAAGATTTAAACATCAAGCATCTCTCTTTGGTGAAGTACAATGTTATATTATTAACAGTGACTGATAAATTTATTTGTCTTTTTAATTGATTCTTTCCAGTGTGTGTTCCTGCATTACTCATTTGTTATACAGAGATTTTTAACAGTGACAGAACTTACTTGACTCGATTTGTTTCCTTTCACATTTTTTGTCTTACAAAAAAACCTCTGGCACACCTTTTTTGTAATCCTCTACCTTTACATGTGAAAGCACTTCCACTAAGCAGCTTTACTTTGGAAATTAATTACTACGTGTGATATATCAGGACTCGATCATTACAGCAAGAGGGTTAGTGAATGATAAGATTTAACCACTTGCATTTTTATAAGATTCAGTTAAAATTCAAAGACATTTATCTTTTAGAAAATGTAGCATGCTACAATATGGAAAGTTTTCAATGGATGGTCATGGAGAAA